>PVKS010053031.1:0-10553 GCA_004027875.1 Aplodontia rufa
TCCTCCTCCTCCTCCTCTTCTTCTTCTTCTTCTTCTTCTTCTTCTTCTTCTTCTTCTTCTTCTTCTTCTTCTTCTTCTTCTTCTTCTTCATACCAGGGATTGAGCCCTGGGGGTGCCATCCCCAGCCCTTTTTATTTTGAGACAGGGTCTCACTAAATTGCTTAGGGCATTGCTAATTTGCTGAGGCGGCTTTGAACTTGTGATCCTCCTGCCTCAGTCTCCCAAGTCTCTGGGATTATAGGTGTGCACCAACACCTTCAGCAAATAGTTAAAGAATGCTGTTAACTGTCAAGTGTTCTTTCGGATGCTGGTGATTTAACAATGAGCAACATAAATTTTTGTTCTCATGGAGATTATATTCCAGAGTGGGAGCTGTAGCTGAACACTATATACTGTCAGATAGATAAATATTATGAAGGAGAATGATCAGGGTAAGGAAACAGTGATTAAAGGAATTAATAGAGGTGAAGCTTTCAACAAATTCTGGGTTTTATTGTGGCTTCCCCTAATCTAGGTCTAAAGATCAGCCACAGTGTGACTTAGCTAAGGAGGAAGTGACCTTGAAAGGCTTGTGTGATGGTAAGTCTCACAGGAAGGGAAGGGCATTCGTATCAGGTTGTGACTAGGTGTTTGATGTTCTATAAGTTGGAAACTTTAAGCCGAGGTTTTAAGAAAATAAACTGAAGCAGGTAAGGAGCTTTGCTTACTTCACACATGTCCATAGCTTTTGAACTTTCCTCTGCATGAGGCTTTTGAAGGATGTTGTTGTTTTTTTTTTTTTCATAGAAGGGTTCAAAGAGATCAAAGAGTGTGAAACTGTGTGTACTGGACAGGTCATTTGGCCTGCCAATGACATGGCCTGCTTCTGAGAGAAATGACCACAGGCAGTTCTTCTTTATGTCCAGGTCTCCATGTTCTGAATTCTGCGGCTCAGCTGTTCTGATCTCAACCCATCTGCAGAGGCTCCCTGAGCCCAAGGCAGCCATGCAGGCTGCCTTATATCAAGACTATCAGAAATGAAATACATTAAACTATAAAAAATGATGTTTATATACATATGTCACTATATATAGTTAGGGGTATGTGTGTGTTTTCAAGTGGAAACCTATCAAGCAAGCAGCTTGGATTACTTTATCCAGGCTGATGATCCCCATAGGGGGAATTCCTGGGTATGAATTGAATGCCATGTATATGAAATATAAAAAAAATTGTAAAACGCTATGGTAGTTTTTTCTTTTTTTGTTTTGTTTTGTTTTGCTTTTGTAGTACTGAGGATTGAACCTAGGGGTGCTCTACCACTGATCTACACTGCCAAGTCTTTTTATTTCTATTTTGAGACAGGGTCTCCCTAGATTGCCCAGGCTGAAACTTGCAATCCTCCTGCCTCAGCCTCCCAAATTGCTGGGATTGTAAATGAGTGCCATTTTGCCTGGATAAAACCAAATTATTTTTAAGTGGAGCTCCAGAGCACTGTTCAACCTCTGGACAAGCAGTGGGTGCCTCTTATTTTGTATTGTGTTGGGTAAGGAAGGGAACATTGAGGGTGGGCAGAAAGTCCTGTAGTACTAGATTTTCCTTTTCCAGAAAGCATCTTGTCATCTTTCAACACTCTTTTCTCTGTAGACATAATTGCTTTCTGCACAGTGTTCCCATAAACCTTTGCCCATCACTGGGCTTACCATGTTGTATTCAATCAATTTCTTTCCCCCTCTAAACTTTGATCTCCTTAAAAGTCAAGTCCTGGGCCTTTTTGCATTTGCATGCATTATACTATGAACAGAAACTTATAGCTCTCCAAATGTTTGTTGAACGATGAATAATATTCCTTAAATATGCAGCCAGTTCCTTAAGAGTTTAAGGAAGTCTGAATAGAAATGATCACCAGTTGGGTTTGCAAACAAAACTGAAAGGCAAAAGACAGTGAGATCTGATAACCTAGTTGAATATTGAAAAAGGACAAAACCCTATTTGCCTCTGTTGATTAGTTAGTTAACAGTGATGAGACTGATAAACTCCTGGTGGAGAGCCAGAACTCTCTGAGTGCACCCTAAGGTTCTGCAGGCAAGGACGTTGTTGGTGCAGGAGGGGGTGTGGGTTGCGGGGGTGTGCAGCTAGGTGCTCCAGTAACATTAGAAACCTGCAGACCACATAGATGCCCTTAGCCATGGTGAAGAGATACTTTCATTCCAATGTTTGGATTTTATTTTCTTAATAGTGTGATAATCGGGACAATCTTATTTATTTTATTTATTCACTCATTCATTTAGCAAATGTTTATATTGAGTACTTAACCTTTTCCAGACAGAGTTCTAGGCAGTGGATAAACAAGCAAGCAAAACTGACAAAGAATTCCTATCTTCATAGAACTCACAGTCTATTGTGAAGACAGATAATCAAAGAGTGAAACATGAGCCCACAGGAGAAATGCTAAGGAAGAAGGCAGGGGGATTTGAACTGGGGAAAGGGCAGGTTCACAGTGTTTCATAGGATGGCCAACGAAGGCCTGACTGAAAAAGTAGCTTCTTAGTAATGAAATGAAGGAAGGCACTAGCTGGGTAGCCGTTTGGGAGAAGAATAGGAAGAGCAGGTACAAAGGCCCAGAGGATAACATGGGCCTTGTGGGCACCGGGTTCAGTGAGGTGGCTGGTGTGGCTAGGGCTGAGTGAATAAGGGGGAGGTATTAGGAGAAGAGGTTAGGGAGAGAAGCCAGGATCACATCATATTGGGCCTGGTAATGATTGGGTTGTACTTCAAATGGGATGGGAGACTATTGAAGTGTTTTGAGCAGAACAGACAGCTCACCTTGATTTGTGCTTTAGCAGCATTCATTTGGCTGCTGTGTGAGGATATCCTGCAGCAGCAGTGGTGGGGAGACCAGTTAGGAGGCAAGATGCAATAATGTAGGTGAGAGATGACAGGAACTTAGACAAGGTGAGAGGCACCGAGGCGGGGCCACAAGTGATGGATTTTGAAGGTGGAACCAGTAAGAGAGACTGAGAATAAACAGAAGATTAGAAGGAAACCCAGGCAAGTGTAATTTCCTGGAAGCCAAGTAAAGAAAGTATTTAGGGAGGAGAGAGTGATCCACTGTGCCCCAGGTCCTGTCTAGGTCGAATAGCTGAGAACTGAGGAGTGACTACCTGGTGCAGCTGAACAAGGTCAACGGTGACCTTGAGAAGAGCAGTCTCCGAGGAGTGATGGAGGAGGAGACCTGGATGTGATGTGCTTGTGATGGGCTGGGAGGAGAGAATGGATCAGTGGATATATGCAATACTTTCACCAGCTTCTGCAGAACAGGGATGGAGAAAAATGAGTGTCAGCCAGAAGGACAAGCAGGATTGGAAAGTTTATTTTCAGATGAGGAAATTAACAGCATAATTGTATCTTGAGGGGAATACTGCAATAAAGAGAGAAAATTGGATGATAAAAGCAAGAAAGGAATGCTGGTGCATTCCCAAAGCAGGTGGCAGAGGGTCCCAGATGGTTCATCCAGCTACAAAGGGATGAGCAATGGCAGAATATATGGTGATGAGAGACTGCAGAAGTTCTCTTCTGATTGATTCAGTTTCCTCAGCCAAGCAGTAAGCAAGCTCGCCTGCTCAGTGAGGGAGGAGGAAGGGCTGGACATTACAGGGGAGGGGAGAGAACCAGACACAGTCTTTTCCTGGCAAAAGGAGGGGCTCCTTCCCACTTAGGAGGTTTACAAACTGGAGCCACATGTCAACGGAGGGATGTCAGCATGGGTAGCTTAACATTTGCTGGGGATGGTTTAGAGGGAATTTACATTTTGGATTGAGGGTTAAGTGTCCCTCTCTCAAATCTTTTTTTTTTTTTAAGAGAGAGGGACAGTGAGAGAGAGAAAGAATCAGTTTTATTCAGTTTTTCATGTGGCTTCCATTGCTCTGAGACTTCGTTGTGTACATGGTGTTGGGGTTTGAACCCATGGACTTGCACACGCCAGGCAAGTGCCACAACCCCTGAGCCACTGCTCCTGCCCGTATTCTTTCAGAAACTTTTGTATGGAAGGATTTTTTTTATATTATATGTAAATCCACGGTTGTGGTGTATAAATGTAAGTATACACACATAAATATATGTAAATATTTGTACATATATTCTAACTTATGAGTCTTTGAGAATTCCATTTCATTAGAATATCAACAAAACACTGAATAAAACCTCTAAAGATGAAAGAAACTGAATTCATTAAAACCTGAAAAATGAAAATTAAGAATTCTTATCTAAAGGCCTGAGGAGAATGTCTATTATTTTATAACTACTAAAAGTCCTCAATAATCTTGCAATAATAATAATCATATACTCTCAGCACTCAAGGAACTGTTGGGAAATTGCCTCATTAACCTTTATAATACCCTTGTGAGGTCAGCAGGAATTTGATGAGATTTCCATTCTCTATGGTAGGCAAAAGGAGACAGGGAGATTCAAAGTAAATTGTAGACTTAGTCTTGTGTTGAGTCCTGAGAGACTCATCCATTTGGGGCATAAGAATGAATTAAAGTCTATTAATCATTTTAAACTTGCATCAAGGATTTCAAGAAAGAAAGTCACATTAAGGGGCTGGAGTGGTGGCTTGGTGGTTGTGGTGCTTGCCTGGCATGTGTGAGTACACGGATTCAAACCCCAGCCCCCACTTACACAACTGTCAGAGTGAGACAGATTAGGAGAGACGGTGAAATGGCTAGGTAGTCAGGACACAGGGCCCCTATCCAAGAGCTAATTGGTAGAGGCAGAGAGTGTTTGACAGGGCGTGCTCAGGGTCTTCAAATGCAAAAAGACCATGAGGCTCACCTTTGTCCCAACTAAGAGATGGGGGTGGTCACAGGTGGGTACTAGGAAGTATTTGCCACCTTTTGTTTTAACTAATGGTGCTCTTGACCAGTTTCAATGCCTGTTTTACATAGATTTTAACCAATGGAGTTGATGCATTTCTCAATACCTGGTTTGCATGAATGTTAATTATGCTCATACCCAAAGTCAATATAACCCCCCCCCAACATACTGAGGCAGTGTCCTGCTTCCAGGTACCCCTCCACCTTGCAGAGTCTCTGCTCTTCTTCCTAAATAAACCCTACTCCTTTTACTCCTCTTTCCATGGTTGTCTGTGGATTTTATTCTTCAAATTCGTGAGACAAGGACCCAGAAGATCGGAGCCAAATTCCTGGGGTGAATTTCCACCACACTAAGAGCTGCAACATGCCACGGGAAATCCCAGCTCTTGGCTGGGTAGCTGCTAACACTTTTGGGCTGCAGAGACCTGAGGGACCTGCAACAAGCCCAACGTCTCAGTTCTAAGGGAAAAGAGCTGCAAACACTGAAAACGGGCTATTTTGGCTACGGAATTCTGTAGCTAGGCCCTCTTCATTCACCAGTGGAAGCAGAGAATCCAGCCTAATCCCAAAACCCCGCATCAAGAGCAATGAAAGCCATGTGAAAAACTCAATAAAAATTGATTTTCTCTCTCTCTCTCTCTCTCTCACTGTCCTTTTCTCTTAAAAAAAGAAAAGAAAAAAGTCACATTAGAAAAAATAAGAATGACAGGAAAAGAAAAGAAAATCTAGTGAACACTTTCTATGAGGGCTTTTTTTTTTCCATTCATGAATTTATTAATTTCACAGTTTTAAGACTTTTTTGGTGGATAGTATAGCAACTTTGAATCACACAATTTTATACAAAATCTTTATGAGGGCTTTTAAACTGCGGTTACGGGTTGGAGAGGTAAGGATGCATCACTGTGCAGAGGGCAAGAAGCAGGGGAACAGAAGGCATCCTCTGAACAAGAACTGCTAGGAATGAGAATGAGGCCAAGGGGGAGGATCTTCTGGGAGGTACCTAGCGCAGGAATGCCCTCGGACATCTTGATGTCTGGGAAAGCGCAGTGGACTGCAAGCCACGGGAGCTTGAACTAGAGTGTGTGCTGGGGGAGGGACGAGAGAAAGAAATGATAATCTCCCAAACACTGCACTCCTCGTTTGACACCCAAATGGCCTTTCATGAATAATAAAAGGCAGCTAAGATGTACTGAGAATTGATCATTTGGCAGGCCTCTTCTTGGCTCTTTATTAATTCAATCCTATTGCCTATGAGGTAAGTACTACAGCGTACTCACTTTACCAATTAATTAATTAAGGCAAGGAGGTAAAAAGGCCTGCCCAGTTAATAGGTACATGGAGCAGACTGATAATCCAGTTCAGTCATTTATATATACCTGTGATGAGAAGAAGTTACATAATAGGGGCATAATAATTATGTGTTGAATCAATAAATGAATGAACCAGGGAATAAATGAACTGGCAGGGTTCAAAGCCAAGGTGCGACCCAGGCAATGCTCTAAGTGTCCCAGGACCTAGGTGAAGCATTCTGCCCTCTGTTTCATCAGTTTTTGTTGTTTTGCACTCCCTTTATCCACATCCCTGTTCCTTTCCTTCTGGCCCCAGATCCTTAGGTGTTTCCTTCTCTCACTGAAGCCACTTTTTTCTTGAAGTTTAAGTTCTGCATTCCACCAACACCCCCTACTCCCTTTCTATTTTCTTCTTAGCTAAAGAAGCAGAACTGTTAATGACCTAATCTTTAATACCTGGATTTAAAATTTGCATACCAAAAGCAATTCTTACCCAGGAGATATTAGAGGCAAAATAGGAGTCCTCAGAAACAAGGTTTCCATTACCCTGGGGATGCTGCTTTGATGGTTTTAGCCCAGCTGGTCTTCACTCTCACACCCCTTCAATGAGGAAAACTATTTTTATTTGTTTATTTTCACAGTGAAGAACCACACACCCCCAGCCCATAAGGAAAGCTTTTAATGAATACCTTGTTCAAATCTAGAAGATAAGCCTGGTGCAGCAGCACACGCCGATCATCCCAGGGACTCAGGAGGCTCAGGCAGGAGAATTTTAACTTCAAGGGCAGCCTCAGCAATTTAGCAAGGCCCTAACCAACTTTGTGAGATCCTGTCTCATACAAACAGAAAGGCTGGTGGTGTAGCTCAGTGGTAGAGCACCCTGGGTTCAATCCCTTATACCACCAATAAATAAAATAATAAGAAAAGAAAATCCGGAAGGTAAATGTGGAAAGTCCCAGCTTCCATAGGTGGGAATCTTGTCAAGATGACAGTTACCGAAGCTGATATCCGCAGACAGAGGTTGATGTAGATCTTTGCTACCTTCTTTTGCACATGAGGAAAAATAATTATAGCAGTGATTTATGAAAAAGAATTATAGCAGTGATTTATGAAAAAGAATTATAGCAGTGATTTATTGGTTGCCTCCTATGACCCAGTGATTCTGCTAAGCACTGTTTATGTGTTTTGTCATTTATTGCCCCAATAACCGTGAAGGACAAAACAATTGGAGGCTCAGGGAGTTCCCTCCACTAACAGTAGGTAAGTAGGGATGCATGGGTTCCAGTTCTTCCTCTCTAACTTCAGAACTGGCCGTTTTGCGCTGCGGCCCTGTAGACATCCACTGTCTTCTGCAGATGAAGATGGAAACACGGCGGCCTCAGACTCTCCACTCCCTGAGGAGACTTTCACAGCCAGTGCCCATCCGACTGCAACGAAAGTTCCAGTCATCGGTTGTGGTAATTACAGCGTCTACTTTCTGGAAACTCTTCTATAAGTCAAGCCTCCTAGGCTCCAGGGAGAGATTTCTGTGCTGGATGTCAGGAGGGAGCGTTAGCCCTGGCCCTGTTGTTACCGCAGTGACCCTGAGCAGACCACAGGAATCTTCCCTCCCCAAGCCTCACCACCCAGAGTGTTTGTGGTGATTATAAAATAGATGTTCAAGCAAATTCCAGAATCTTCCTAAACTTTGAGTTTTAATCCTTTTAGAGAGGGTTTGTTTTGTTTTCTTCTTCTGCCCTTTCCTCATCAGGGAATCCCAGGGACAATGTAAACAATATTATATTATAGGGGAAAAAGGGCAATTTTTCAGTTGCCTATTAACTCAGAAATTCTGTAGTAGGTACTCACTGAATTATTGTTAAATGGCAAGAAAAATGTACAGGTTGAGAGGTACCAGGAACTTTATAAAGGTGGGTTTTGTTTATGTTGGTCTCAGGGAGTGATGATTTGCTGTGTTGTTCCAAAGAATGGGTTTCACATCACCCTCAGGGTGAGCCCCAAAGGACAGGTACCGTGTCTTTTTTGATCACGGGAAGTAAGTGCCCAGAACCTAATCCTGTGCCTGATATACAGTAGAAGTACAGTAATGTTTGTTGAATGAATTAATTGGTCAAGCTTTGCTAAATTGAAGAAAAATAGAAAGTGATCCTAACACCTTAGTCCTATGGTATTTAGGAATTTTGCAAATGTAGGTTTTTAGACTCTGCTACACATCTGCCATAATGGATTTCCATGGCAGGAGCCTGGTGTTTTATATTTTTAATAACATCAGACACTTCCTAGTAACAGGGAAAATTTGGAAACACGGCCCTAGGGTTTTGAATAAATAAGCTTTACCCATGTCAGTGTTTCAACCTGTGCATTTTTCCTATCATTTAACAATTATTTGGTGAGTAATTACTGCAGTATTTCTGAGTTAATAATGAGGAGTTGCCTTCCCCCCCCCCCACAACATAATCTTTACATTATTGCCACGTTGTCTGTTGGTTAATACATTCTTTCACTTCATTCTTTCAAATGAAGTTTGTTCATTCATTCACTCTACAAACACCCATTGGAAGTTTGTGATAGGTCAATTGTGTCTAACATGTTTGGTTGGAAAAGGAAATGATCTCTGAAGTTATCCCTCTGATCCCTGCTCAGCTGTTTTCACTCAGTTTGACAAACAATTTATGATGGTGGTGGAGCACTGGGGAGGACCGAGAAGCAGGAAGAGCTGAGGTTTGGCTTGTCAATATGAGCATATATTCTGCCCTTGGCAGTGGACAATCTCTCAGGGACTGTCCAGACTCCTTTATTCAACACAAGTGCAGTCAGATAAAATATTGTGTGCTACTGGAGCTTAGAATTTACTATTTTTTCAATACAGAAATGTTGGTGTGTGGGGGCAGTTATGTGTCCCCTAAAGTCACATGTGGTAAAGGCTCAGTGGTCAGCCCGTGGTGATATTGGGAGGTGGTAGGAACTTCTGGAGATGGGACTTAGGGGAAAGGGTGTGGCCTTGAAGGGTGTGTCAGTTTGACCCCTTCCTTTGAGCTGCTCCTTTTTTCTCCCAATTCCCTCTGTGATGTTCAGCCTCAGCACAGGCCCAAAGGGAACAAGGCCAAGTAACCATGGACTGAAGCCTCTGACAATGTGAGTCAAAGTGAATCTTTATACAATTTAAGGTGTTTTCTCTGGTGGTGTCACAGCAACTGAAAGCTAAGAGACAGTATCTAACCAGAGTGATTCTCTCCTGCTTGTGAAGGAGAACTCATTTAACCGCCAAATCTAGTTTGTTCTTGCCACTTTACCTATGACCTTTTCTTTAAGTATGGGGTCCTTCTTGCCTATGGTACTATCTATTAAACACACTGAAATGCCTACTGGCATTATGAATTTGACCCTCTTGAGTTTTGGGTGATAATGGATGTTTTAATTCATGGTTGTCACTGCGTGACCAAGGAAAGCATCATTACCATATGCTTTGGTGATTCTGATGCACACGGAGGTCTGAGAACTATGGGTTGGTCAGGAAACATACAAACTCTGAGAGTTAGGAGTTTTAGTCTTTAGTGGACTTCACCTCTTTGAGTTATAATTTTCTCAGCTAAAAAGCTTCCAGGGGTGCTGGAGTAGTGGCTGAGCAGTTACAGTGATTGCCTGGCATGCATGAGGACCTGGTTCCAACCCCAGCACACATACACAACGAAGTGTCAGAGCAACAAAAGCCACACAAAAAACTAACTAAAACTGATTCACTGTCCCTTTGTCTTAAAAAAACAAACAAAAAGCTACCAGGGTTGCTCTGAGGAATGAAGATAATGTAAGCACAGCTTCTACCACATAGCAGTGCTCAGCGGAGGGTCATCATCTGAAACTAGATCTATGGAGGAGGAGAATTCAGTCAATATAATTTTCATCACCTCTCTCTTTTTCTAAACCCACCCAGATTCCTGCCAACCATGTTTCCCCCCTGGTGATCCCATCAGTGGTTCTCAGCCTTAGCTGGTCATGAGAATCACCTGAGGAACTGGGGCCTTTTAAAAATCCTGAAGTGGCCAGGTGGGTGTGTGGTGCACACCTGTAATCCCAGGAACTCAGAAGGCTGAGTCGGGAAGATTGCAAGTTTAAGGACAGCCTCAGCAATTTAGGGAGACCCTGTCTCAAAATTAAAAAGAAAAAGGACTGGGGATGTAGTTCAGTGGTACCCCTGGGTTCAAGCCCTGGTACTCCCTCACACAAACAATTCCTGAGGTGGTGCTCCAGACTAAGTCCATAAGGATCTCAGGGGACAGGGCCCATGGCATCATGGCATCTTGATTTTAAAAATTCCCCAGGTGATTCCCACCTGCAATTGGGAATCACCATTCCTTAATTTCTACCGTTTTTTCCTTTTTCATGTACCCAAATACATTTGAGCCTTTTTTTTTTT
>PVKS010053032.1:0-10538 GCA_004027875.1 Aplodontia rufa
AAAAAAAAAAAAAAAAAAAAAAAAAAAAAAAAAAAAAAAAAAAAAAAAAAAAAAAAAAAAAAAAAAAAAAAAAAAAAAAAAAAAAAGAATAAAAAGAAATACAACTCACAGAACACAAATAGAATTTTCAAAATTTCTGGGTTGAAATGATGATACCATTGAAGAGTATTTGGGATACAGGAAGAAATTGAAATGCAAATGAATGAAATAAGGAACTTTCTCAAGGAAATAGTTAAAAAGAAATTTTCCCATATAAAAATAGAGTCAGATATGCTCATCTAGAAAGCTTATAGAACAACATCCAATTGTCCTAATCAAATGAGAAGCTCACCAAGACATATCATATTCAAAATGTACAACTGGGAAATCAAGGAAAATATATTGAAATCAGCAAGGGAGAAACCCCAAATCACATTCAGAGGCAAATCAATAAGAATTGCCTCTGCTTTTCAGCTCAGATTCTAGAAGCAAGAAGATCATGGAAGGAGAACTTTCAACATCTGAATGACTACAACATGCAGCCAAGAATGCTACACTCAGCAAAACTCAGCTTCAAATTTGATGGGGAAATAAGAAATTTTCATGATAAGTGCAAACTTGCAGCATTTGTAAACAGAAAGCCAGCTTTACAAAGAATCCTCAAAGATAAACTCTTGATCGAAGAACAATAAAACACTACTCAAAACCCACAAACAGAGGAAGTTCAATAAAGGTACCTACTATCAATAGCCAATCAAGACAGCACTGAATTTACTAATGAAATGCAATAACTATGAACCACAACCACACTACTATTCTACCACTGCATGTGAATGATCTCACTGAACCACTCAAAAGACACAGATTAGTAGATTGGATCCAAAACCAAATCCAACAATATGCTGCTTACAAGAGGCCCACCTTACAGCCAATGACATCTACAGATTGAGGGTGAAAGGATGGAAAAAATTCTACTAGGCATTCAGTCCAAGAAAGCAAGCTGGTTTTGCAATACTTATATCTAATAAAGTAGATTTCAAGCATAAACTAATCAGAAGAGCTAAAGAAGGCCACTACATGTTATTAAAGGAAACATTACAACAGGAAAATATAACTATAGTAAATACATACTCTCTAAAAAGCAATGCTCCTAACTTTGTGAATAAATTACTGCATGACATAAAACACTTACGTACCTCAAAACAATAATACTGGCAGACTTCCACACTCCTGTGTTACCAATAGACAGATCTTCAAAGCAAAAACAAACAAACAGCAACAACAACAACAAAATCAAGTGGACTTAACAGACATTTATAGAATATTCCACCCCAAATCAGTTGAATATATCCTCTTCTCAGCAGCACATGGACCTTCTCCAAATAGATCATGTTTTAGTCCACAAAGGAAATCTCAGCAAATATAAAAAGTAAATGTTATTCCATGTATTCTGTCAGACCATGATGTCATGATCCTAGCAATTAACAGCAAATATTATAACATAAAACACACATATACATAGAGATTTAATAATATCCTATTAAATGAAGAATGGATCCAAGATTATTATAACATAAACCACATATATACAGAGATTGAATAATATCCTATTAAATGAAGAATGGATCCAAGAAGACATGAGAGCAGAAGTTAAGAAATTCTTGAAAGAGATTGAGAAGGAAGACACACCATATTGAAACCTCTGGGACAGCATGAAAGCATTCCAAAGGGGAAAATTCATAGCACTGAGTGCCTACTTTAAAAATGATGAGTGATCCCAAATAAATCAGCTTATGCTACACTTCCAATCACTATAAAGGAAGAACAATCTAATCCCAAACTCAGCAAAAGAAAAGAAATAAGATCAGTTCAGAAATCAATGAAATTGGGATAAAAAAGCAATAAAAAGGATCAATGAAACAGAACTAGTACTTTTTTTTAATAAATAGGGGGGAGAGAGAGAGAAAGAGAGAGAAGCAATCTTTATTTAGCTTCTCATGTGACTTTCATTCCTCAGACATTCGACACTTTGTTGTGTACATGGTGTTGGGGTTTGAACTCACATTCTCGTGCTTGCCAGGCAAGCACCATAACCACTGAGACACCGATCCAGCTCCAGAACTAGTACTTTGAAAAAATAAATAAAATTGACAGACTCCTAGCTAATTTAACTAAAAGAAGGAGAGAATCAAAGCAAATCAACAAACTCACCAATGAAAATGGGGTGATCATCACTGACCACAATGAAATCAAACAGATTATCAGAATATATTTTGAAAAACTAAAGTCCACTAAATCTGATAATCTGAAGGACATGGAGAAATTCCTAGACACATGCAACATCCCCAAATTGACACAGGATGAAATTTAAATCCAAAATAACCCAATAACAGGCACCAAAATCCATACAGCAATTAAAATTCTTCCAAAGAAGAAAAGCCCAGGACCCTGCTGAGTTTTACCACACCTTTGAAGAAGAGCTAACACCTCTTCTTATCAAGCTATTCCAAGAAATTGAAAAAGAAGGAACTCTCCCAAACACATTTTATGAGGCAACCATAGCTCTGACACCAAAACCCAACAAAGACACATCAATTAAAAAAAAAACAAAAAAAACTATAGACCAACATCCCTGATGAACATTGACCCAAGAATCCTTAATATGATTCTAACACACCATATTCAAAAACACATAAAGAAAATAATCCATCATGATCAAGTGGAATTCATTCCAGGTATCCAAGGCTGGCTCAACATATGCAAATCAATAAATATGATTCATCACTTAAATAGAATTAAGAACAAAAACCATGTGATCATCTCAATAGACAAAGAAAAGGCCTTCAATAAAATCCAACACTCATTTATCATCAAAACTCTAGAGAAAATAGAGATCAAAGGAACTTATCTTAACTTTGAGAAGGCCATATATGCTAAACCCTCAGCTAGTATAATATAAATGGAGAAAAATTGAAAGCATTTGCATTAAACTCAGGATCAAATAAAGGCTGCCTGCCCTCACCACTTTTATTTAATATAGTCCTTGAGAACCTGGCTGGAGCAATGAGGAAAGAAAAGAAAATCAAAAGGATAAGAATAGGAAGAGAGTAAGTCAGACTATCCCATTTTGCTAATGACAGATCCTATATCTGGAAGATCCAAAAAGCTCCATTAGAAAACTAGTAGAGCTAATAAGCAGATTTGGCAAAGTAGCAGGCTATAAGATCAACATCCATAAGTCACTTGCTTCCCTAAATGCTAACAATATTAGGGCAGAAGAAGAAATCAGGAAATCGGACCCATTCACAATATCCTCTAAAAGAATAAAATACTTGGGAATTAATCTAACAAGACCTTACATGAAAATTATTGAACACTGAAAATAGAAATTGCAGAAGACCTGAGAAGATGGAAAAGTGTTCCATGCTCTTGGCTAGGCAGAATTAATATAATTACAATGGCCATTCTGCTAAAAGCACTATATAGATTCAATGCAATCCCCATCAAGATTCCATTGTCATTCTTTACAGATATAGAAAAAGCAATTCTCAAATTCATTTGGAATAACAAGGAACCCAGAATGGCCCAAACATTACTGAGCATAAAAGAAGAAGCAGGTGGTTTTGTAGTATCAGACCTAAAATTATACTATAAAGCTGTAGTATTAAAAGCAGCATGGTTCTGGTATCGAAATAGGAATAAAGACCAATGGAATAGAATAGAAGACTCTGAGACAAACCCACAAATCTTTAAACATCTGATCCTTGACAAAGGGGGTCAAAATATAACATGGAGGAATGACAACCTATTCAACAAATGGTGCTGGACAAACTGGACAGATACTTGCAGAAAGTTGAAATTAGATCCTATCTCTTACCTTGCACAAAATTAAAATCTAAATGGATCAAAGAATTAGAAATTAAACCAGCTACCATACAACTTCTAGAAAAAAAAAATTAAGACCTATACTCCAGCATATGGAAGTTGGCAATGACTTTCTCAACAAGACTCTTACAGTGAAAGAATTACAGTAAAAGATCAATAAGTGTGATGTCATTAAACTAAAAAGTTTCTATACAGCCAAGGAAATAGTCAAAACAGTCAAGAGATACGCTACAGAATGGGAGAGAATTATGGCCTGTGATCCCTTGACAAAGGACTAATATCTAAAATTTACAAAGAACTCAAAAACACAATAACAAAAACACAAATAATCCAATCAATAAATGGGCCAGAGAGCTGAACAGAAATTCTCAGCAGAGGAAATTGAACAAGCCAATGAATACATGAGAAAGTTTTCTAAATCACTGGCAATCAGAGAAATGCAAATCAAAACTATCTTAAGATTTTATTTCATTCCAGTCAGACTGGCAAAGATGAAGAATACAATTAATAACAAATGTCGGAGGGGTTGTGGGGAGATAGGAACCCTAGCACACTGTTGGTGGAATTTCAAAGTGGCACAGCCCCTCTGGAAAGCAGTGTGGAGTCTCCTTAAAAAATTAGGGTTGGATCCACCATGTGATTCAGGTATCCCTCTTCTGGGTATTTTCCTAAAAGAGTTAGAATCAGTACATTACAGTGACAAAGCAAATCTATGTTCATAGCCGCTCAATGTACAATAGCTAAATTATAGAACCAACCCAGATGTCCCTCACTGGATGAATGGATCCAAAAACTCTAGTGTATATGTACAATGGAGTTTTACTCAGCTTTTAGAAACAATGATATTTCATCCATTGAAGGTAAATAGATGGCAATGGAAAAAATCATGGGGAGCAAAGTTAGCCAAACCCAGAGAGAGTCAAGGGCCAAATGTTTTTCCTCATATATGGTAGCTGGAGCTAAACCAGGCTTGGGCAAAAGGTAGATAAACTCATGGATTAGAATCATAGAACACAAATGCAATTTGTTAATATTTATGACGTGCAGTTGCAAGACACTGCTAAGATATTTGAACAAACTATGCTGCATACCTTTACAAAAAAGGGAATGTTTAATCCTATTGTCAATATACATTGAAAGATAACAAGGGATGATAGGAAAAGAGGAGGAGGGGAAATGCTGGAACTGAGATAAAGCAATGTACATTCTAAGCATTTATAAGTATGTCACTGTATATAATATAATCATGTATATAAAAATTTTCTTCATAAGCATAAGAATTATGACACTGTACTTGGGTTTTTTTTTTTTTTTTTTTTTGAAAAATATAGGGCCCAGAAGAGAGGCAAGGGATCGGGTGATGGGAGGAGGGAGGTAGAGGGTTGCGGGAAGGTAGGGAGAGGGGGATATTGACCAAATTATATTGCTGTATTGTTTCATATAGGAATATGTAACAATAAATCCCATCATTATGTACAACTATTATGCACTAATAAAAAATAAATTAAAAAAGAGAGAAAAAAACTACTGAATTTCATATCATTGTACCTGGCACATGGATAAAATTTTAGAATGAATGGTATAAGATCCCCTCTCACTATCTCTGTCTCTCTATGTGCACATACAGACATATGTATCATATATAGACATATGTGGTATTTTTCTACCTCTGATGGTATTGTCAAAATTAATTTGTAAAAAAAGGTCTATTTATTACCATTTTATTAATACATTAATTTCACAGTACTGGGAATGAAACTCTGAGTGTTCTACCACTTCATCCCCATCTTTTTTATTCTTAATTTTGAGACAGAGTCTCACTAAGTTGCCCAGGTGGGTCTCAAACGTGTGATTCTCCTGCCTGGGCTCCTGAGTCACTAGAATTATAGGCATCAACTACTACTTCTGACTGAAAAAAGCTATGCTTGATTAGTTTAAAGAGAAATAAGCACTTAACTGGCCTGGTAACACTCCCCTGTAATCCCAGTGACTCAGGATGCTGAGGCAGGATTGCAAGTTTAAGGACATTCTGGGCAAATTAGCAAGACCCACAGCAATTTAGTGAGACCCTCTCTTAAAAACAAAACAGAAGGACTGGGGACAATTGTAGCTCAGTGGTAAAGCGTGGGGAGCTGGATTGTCCCCCGGGAGCTGATCAGGAGAAGGATGAGTGCCGGGGAAACGAGGCAACCGCACGCAGCTGATGGCAGCCCAGAATCCGTTTATTATTAAGGCACACAGGTTTTTATATAGGGAGGAGGGGGAGACAGCCAAGGAATCAACAATCCTTCTAAGGGAGTTGCCAGAGGTTATGCAGATTTCGAGTACAGACAAACAACTAGGTAACAGCACATTCCAACCCACTCTAATCTTCATTTTGCATAACAATTAGGAAGCTTAACAAAGAAGACCTAGCAGCTCTTCCAGAAGGAACTTTTGAAAATAGTAACAAGATCACTCTAGGGAAGCTGTTGAAATGGGGGTGAAGGCTACACCCCAACAGTAAAGCACCCCTGGGTTCAATCCCTACTACTAAAATAAATAAACAATATAAATTAAGAATGCCTTAATCCCTTAGAAATACAGAAACTAATCCAAAATGTTTTCAAGTTCACTTGGTCTGGGATAATCTTCTTTAAATAAAATCTATTTAAAGTTCATTGGTTTAATTAGAACAGGTATGTCTTCAGACATGCATTATATTTCAGAGCATGAAATGAGAAACCTATTTGTTCAACCTATTCAAATAAGTATGTTATCTCTTATGTGTTTAAGATCATAGAATATCAGCAGCTAGGCAGGTATTTTGGGGGAGGCAGGGAGCTTCTGGCCTTTAAATACTGTTAATGCTCTTTCAAAGTTGTTCTTTTGGTTCATATAAAGCTCTCCAGAGAAATCCTCAAGGAACCAGCCAAAATATGACTTAGTCATGACTGTAAGTCAGTCTGACTCAGTCTTTCAGGTGATTTAGAGTAAACTTTGCTCATTATAATATCAAATTCTCCACCCAAAAGGAATTCTGAGGCCATGTTTTTGAAAATGAAGTGTGTGAAGACGCATGATCTCCAATCAAGCATGTTCAGGAATGTGCCCACCTTCACACATGATAACCAGCCTTTCCAATGTGAATACATGTAAGTTTCCCCAACAAAAGTTCCTTGTTCCTTGCCTTTTTTGTCCAGGGGGATATTGCTTTAAGAATTATCTGCAGTGTTCTGCTTCCTTTCTGCAAGTTATAAACTTTTATTCACTCTTTTATCTTCTGTTTGTGCTGATCAGCTTTGCACTCACCAAAGGGCAAACCTACCGTATTAGGTCACACTATGAGTTCACTCTAAGCACAACTGCACAAGTGAAAACACAGTGTCCATTATGTCACAGCAATGAAGAAAACCAGAATGTCACCCCAAAAATGACTCTTTGTTATGATTATATTTTTAGCTGAAGGTAACTTTTCTGCTTAAGGGCAGGATATAAATTCTCCTTTATTGATGATAATTCTAGACTTTTTCATTTTTACTTTTTTTCTATACTGGGTATGAAACTCAAGGGTGCTGTATCCCTGAGCTACATCACCCAATCCTTTTTATTTTTTCTTTTGACTCAGTCTTCACTAAGTTGCCTTTGCTGGCCTCAAACTTGCTATCCTCCTGCCTCAGTTTCCCAAGTCACGGGTTTACAGTCAGGTTCCATTGTGCCCAGCAACTCTAGACTCTTAAAAGCCCAGAGACCAGAATCAGAGGAATCTGCAAACAAACCTTACTCCATTTGTCTCTGCTCATATATTTACATTCTCACAGTTACTCATATTTGGAAACTTAAATGCTTTGGCCGACAACTTAATTTTTCTTTGTTGAAGAATGTCATATGTCAGAATGCTAAGTCACTGCTTTGAGAGACTTTTTCTCTTTCTTTGTCTAAAGAGAGAGAGGGACAGTGAGAGAGAGAGAGAGAGAGAGAGAGACAGAAAGAGAGAATCAATTTCATTTAGTTTTTCATTTGGCATTTGCTGATCCAACACCTCACTGCATATGTGGTACTGGGGCACAAACCCTTGTCCCAGCACATACGCACATACGAGACAAGCGCCACAACCACTGGGCCACCACTCCAGGCCCTTTGAGTTATTTTTTTATTGGGGTTTCTCTTGTGATGTGCATTGCATGAAATTAATTATTTTTTTTTTAAATCTCTCTTTACAGAGGTTCATCTCAACTAAGAACTCATAAAGGTTAAAAAAAATTATTCTCTACATCAGGAAGCAGTATGTTAGATGGCTAAGCTAATAAATTCAAATTGTATGATTCTCAACGCAACAGGGAGATGACTCCCTAGGATACTTGGAGGTGTAGGGAGGGTACAACAAGGGGGGAGGGCTTAGGAAGACCACCTAGGAGACTGGAGAGTGGGAATATGGGGGAATCATCTCAGAAGGAGATCTCTGACCTCCACGAGATATCCATTTAACTCAGGGGGTTTTCTGGGGGAAATAGCAACATGGGGAAACTAAGCTGGGGATCCATGACATGGCATTAGCCCTGGATAACTAAATATATATACGTTGGTTCTTGAATGTTTGATAATGTTTCCCCCTCAATTGTAAATCTATATCCATCTAATAAAAAAAATTAAAAAAAATTATTCTCCCTCCCCCATAGCAGTAAGAGAAAATTAGAGAAAAAAATATGTAAATATCCATGTGAACTCATGTAATTTTTTTAGGATTTTCTTTATCGTGATGAGCACTTAAAATTTAACATGTTATAAAAAGAGTTAACAGGGAAATAACTTAAGATGTCTGATGCCACATGACATTTTCATGAGTAATCCAGTCATAATTTTAAAGAATAAGTCAGTTAAATAGATGAAAAGTAATATAATTTCATAACTGAAATTATCAATGATGACTACTTTTTCAAAGAATGAGAGAGAGATAATCAATTTTATTTAATTTTTCATCTTTTGTTTTTCTAACACTTAGATGTGTATGTGGTGCTGGGGTTTGAACCTCGGTTGTTGCACGTGCTAGGCAACCACTCTGCTGCTGAGCCACCTCTCCAGCCCTGGAGGTTGTTTTATAATATGTCTGCTAAACCTTTTTTTTTTTTTTTTTTTAAAGAAAGCTAGAGTCAATTTTTTTATTTTTTTCATTTGCTTTTGGTTTTTCTAACACTGAGCCACCTCTCCAACCCTCTGCTAAACCTTTTTCAAAATGTCTTCTGTTCCATACACCTTTAGAGGTTGGCTAAGTAAGTTAAATTATGGACATTTATTGAATATATCATTTCCAAAATATGATAATATTGAAACATTGTTAAACATGGGGTTGAACTCATCTTCAGTTGACTTCTTATTACAAAGAAACAAAAAGTATTTGGGTCTATCCCTATATCTGAAAGACAAAAAACAAAAACAAAACAAAACAAAAAAACCTTCACCAGAAGACTCCTGGAGATTATGAATGAATTTAGTAAAGTAGCAGGATATAAGATCAACATTCATAAATCAATAGCTTTCCTATTCTCAAACAATGGTTCAGATAAGGAAGAAATCAGGAAAATCATCCCATTCACGATTTTAAAAAATCGGAAACTTATCTACCCAAGGAGGTAAAAGAGCGCTACAATGAAAAATATAGAACACTGAATAAAGAAAGTGAAGAAGACCATAGAAGATGGAGACATCCTGTGTTCTTGGATAGGCAGAATTAATGTAAGAATGGCCAAAAGTGCTATACAGATTCAATGCAATCCCCATCAAAATACCAATGACATTCTTCACAGAATCAGAAAAATTTTTTTAGATTCATTTGGAAAAATAAAAGACCCAGAATAGCCAAGGCAATACTAAGCAAGAAAATCAAAGTAGGAGGCATTACAATACTTGCTCTCAAATTATACTATAGAGCCATCGTAACAAAAACAGCCCAGAATTGACATCAAAATAGACATGAAGACCGATGGAAGAGAAGACGTAGAGACAAATACACAAACCTAGAGCTGTCTGATATTTGACAAAGATACCAAAAATACATCTTGGAGGAAAGACAGACTTTTCAACAAATAATGATTGGATACCTATGTGCAAAAAGAAAAAAGAAAGAAAGAAGATTATATGCTTATCTTTCACCACGCACAAAACTCAAATCTAAACAGATCAAAGACTTAGGAATTAGACCAGAAACCTTACAACTGCTAGGAGAAAATATAGAGTCAACACTCTGCCGTATAGGAGCTGGCACTGACTTCCTTAACAAGACCTACAGAGCACAAGAAATAAAACCAAGAATCAGTGAGTGGTTCCATAATCTAGCTATAGTAAATTGAGCTGCTATAAACATTGATGAAGCCACATCACTATAATACGCTGATTCTAAATCTTTTTGAAAATTCCCAGGAGTGGGATAGCTGGGTCGTAAGGTGGTTCCATCCTTAATTTTTTGAGGATTCTCCATACTGCTTTCCATAGTGGCTGAGGAACCAACCCAGATGCCCCTCACTTGATGAGTGGATACAAAAGCTTTGGTTCATATATACTATGGAATACTACTCGGCCATCAGAGAAGACGATATTATAGCTTTCGAAGTCAAATGGATGGAGATGGACAGAATTATGCTTAGTGAAGTCTCCCAAGCTCAGAGACTTAAGGGCCGAATGGTTTCTCTCATCTGTTG
>PVKS010053033.1:0-10541 GCA_004027875.1 Aplodontia rufa
AAAAAAAAAAAAAAAAAAAAAAAAAAAAAAAGTCTAACATAGTTAAAAGCAAAAGGATAACAAAAAAAATCACAGTTTTTTGGAAATAATATTTCAAAGACTTCCAAGACTAAAGATATATCAATCTCAGAGGTGAAGGTCTCTTCTTTTGTCCTGCATGTGGCTGCAAACCTTACAGGGATATTGGGAAGACAAAAGAAATAACATGTATTAAGGGTTGGTGATATAATTTAGTGGTAGAGTGCATGCTTAGAAACAAAAAAAAAAAAAGAGCACATGAATATGATTTGCAGACTATAAAGACCTCTAAGATTTTAGTTATTGTTATTATAAAGATAATTTCACTTTTAAAAAGGCAATACAAGGGCTGGAGCGGTGGCTCGGCAGATATGGTGCTTGCCTGGCATTCGGGAGGGCGCGAGTTCAAACTCCAGCACCCATGCACAGCAAGGTATTGGGAGCAGCAAGAGCCATATGAAGGGCTGAACAGAATTGGTTTTCTCTCTCTCACTCTTTAAAAACATAAATAAAAAGGAAATACAATTGTTCTATGATGATTTTGGCAAGTCTTGGCAGGGAGGCAGTTTAGAAAAGTGTTTAAGAGCACAATTAGGGTTCAAAACAGCTTGCTTGTGTCCCGTTTCATCATTTGCTAGCCATGTGACCTTGAACAAGTTATCTAATCTTTCTGTGATTCATCTTTTAGAAGGAATACTAAAAGCTTACTATTTAGACTCATAGGCTTGTCACAAGCAGTAAGATAATGCATGTAAAATGCTTAACATAATTACTGGAATAAATCAACCAATACATTCTAGGACCAACTTCCTTTTTTTTTTCATGCATTGGATAATACACAATTTAAAATAGTAGTAAAAAACAAGTTATAAATCATAAGTAACACGAGGCTGGGTTTAAAGAGAAATATTAAATATTGTACAAAAAGTAAGGAACATGAGAAAATAAGTGATCCAATAACATTCCACTCTAATTCCTCCCCTCCTACTCCCACATTCCTTCAATAAACCTGCTTTTTGTTTTGACCCTCCTCTTGACTTCACCTGCCTTCCTGCCAAACCTGGAACCAGAATCAGTAGTTACAGAGCTCTTCCCACACCCAAAACACAGAGCCTTGGTCCTCCCCTTATTTCTACCTGATTACTACAATGTTTAGCACTGCAGATTTCAGACACACTCCCACATCTCCTGCCTCAGAAGCTGTTTCAATCTTCAGCCATTGTCTTCAAATCTGCAACCATATCTACATTCCCTCCCTCTGCTCAGGTGAGTTTTCTTCATATTTTACTGAAAAGACTTATGCTCTCTCATGTGAGTTTCCACCCATCTTAATCTGGCTCTTCTCTTTTCCAGGCCTTCAGTCCCATTGCTTTCCACCCTTCTGAAGTCCCCATGCATGAGCTATCCTCAGTCTCTCCTTTCCATCCATTCCTTCCACAGGTTTCTCCTGGCTAATCTCAAAAGAAAACCTTCCCAATGCAGTGCATCTCCCAGGTTTCCACATTTTCACCTTTCCTTTCTTCTCCATCAAATCAATTTCAAGAAGTCACTGACCTAACTCCTTTTCCTCAACAACTCCTTGATCCATGGAAGTTAACAAAGCAGAGGGCCTCCTTCCTTCTTCCCGTGCTAATTTAGCCTTACAAATGAATCCTCCTGGTCCCACCTCTAATCACAGCTCAGCCCTATGAATTCAGGACTCTTCATGATCAGTCCTCAGCCTCCTTTCTATTATTTCCTTCTGTTAGGACATATATACTCAATGTGAAAATAAAAAGACCTCTAAAAGAACTGACTGAGCTGGGAACAGTGGCACATGCCTGTAATACCGGCAGCTCGGGAGGCTGAGGCAGGAGAATCACAAATTCAAAGCCAGCTTCAGCAACTTAGAGAGGCCCTAAGCAACTTAGTGAGACTCTGTCTCAAAATAAAAAATAAATAAATAAAGAGTTGTGGTGTTGCTTAGTAGTTAAGCACCCATGGGTTCAATCTTTGGTACAAAAAACAAAAAAACAAAACAAAAAAAACCAAAACCCCAAGCGATCAGCTCAACAGAGATAAAAGGGAAATCCTCCATGCTCACACCAAATAAACATTCTGGGGGAAAAAAATCTAGAGATGTACACCTTCTGCATGGCCTGGCAAAATAATGGCCTGGCTTTCACTGCATCTCCTCATGGCCTTGTCTGCTGCATCCACTACCACCTTACATCCTTTTTCCTACCTAAACCAAACTGCTATTCTACAAATGTGCCAATGCTTTCTAGACACTGACTTGGTCCATTCATCTAAGATTCATTGCAAGTGCACCTTCCTTCTTGGTATTATTATTATTATTTTTATTTTGTGGTGCTGAGGATTGAACCCAGAATTCATTCATACTAGCCAAGCACTCTACCACTAAGCCATAACTCCAGCCCCCTTCTTGGTATTTATTTCTGATATCCCTGATCAGATGTGTTGCCTCCTTCCTCTAAATACCCAGAGCCCTTGGATAGCGTTTTTCTCATATACTTATTATCTGCCTTAAAGTTTAGCAGCTGACTTATCTCCCCACTACTCATCTGCAAGCTCCTCAAGGTTCTAGGTCAGACTCTGTTCTCAAAATTCTTAGCACAGGGTCTTACCCATAGTCAGGGCTTCATGAACATTCAGCAAATGGAATATCTCCTAAGTGCCTCTCCCAGGAACGTAACCCCTTAAGACCTCATCTGATCTCAGGGCATCTCTGATCTGAAAGGAACCTGTAACCAAAGTGAGTATGTTTAGGATAGATGAAGTACTCACCAGGGCATGGGGGATTAAGAAGATCCTAAGCAACCTAAGAGTGGGAAGCTTAATCAGGAAGACTCCCCAGAGAGGGGGACTTTAGGAGAAGAGTTACCAATGCTACATCTTCCTTTCCCAGCAAGGGGATTTCCTAAAACTGCACTCAACTTCCTTGATAGTGCTCCCTATAAAGTGCCTTAGGTGCTGCTGTAATGTCCTTTTATCTATTTCCCCTCCTTTTCTTTGTGTTTCCTATTTTCTAAATTCCAAAGTGATACAGCAAAATTGAATAGAAACAGTGAGGGTTACATGAGAAAATGATCAGAGATTTGTTAGAATGTAGATAAGCAGGAGGATAAACTGTTTAGCATCTGATGGAATGGTACCTTTTACCCTGCTCCAGGCTCAGAATTAGTCTTAGGTTGCCTTATGCACATCTCTCGTTATTTTTGACAGGCAGATCTCTAAACATAATGTAGTCATCTTGCAACTTCACAGAAAGAGAAATATAAAGCCAGGCAGGCTGGAGCACAGCTGTAATCCCAGCTACTCAGGAAACTGAGGCAGGAAATCACAAGTTCAAAGCTGGCCTTGGCAACTTAGGGAGACCCTGTCTCAAAATAAAAAAATAAAAAGGGCTGGGGATGTTGCTCACCAGGAGAGCACCCCTGGGTTCAATCCTCAGTACCACAAAGAGAGTGAGAAATATAGAACCAGAGGAGATCATCTGCTAAGAACCGGGATTCTAGGCCTATGACATTATCAATATAAAGTACATAAAATGAAAATGACTAAACTGAATACCATCTGTTAAGTAATAAGATTCCACTATAGTACACTAATGAAGTCCCTGTGGTACACCACTGAGATCAACCCAAGTGTCCATTAGCTATAGACTGGAGTCATCTAACTGTCCCAGGTCCTGTCCCAATAGCTGGGGATACAGTAGTAAAGAGCACAGTCCTCAGGATACATATTCTATTTGAGTAAAACAGATGTCATGAAAACAGAAAGATATTACTTCAAATACTCATAATTACTAAGAATCAAAGGTAAAGTGCTAGAGTGTTTGTAATAGGGTATGGGATAGAGAATGAAGACTACTTATTTATTTTTGGTACTAGCAATTGAACCAAGGGGAGCTTTAGCACTAAGCTACACATCCTCAGTCCTTTTTATTTTCTATTTTGAAACAGGGTCTCACTAAGTTGCCCAGGCTGGCTTCAACCTTACAACCTCCCTGCCTTAGCCTCCTGGGATTACAGGCATATGCCACCACATTTGGCAAGAAAGGAGACCTCAGCTAAGAAGCTTAGAGGGGAAGTAATGAGAAGAAAAGGCCATAAGAAGACCTGGGAGAAGATTATTCTAGGAGAGGGAAGATAAAGTGCACAGGCCCTAAACTGAAATGTGCAGGGCTGATTCCAAGGCAAAATGACAGCTAATAGTGACAAAGCAAGGTAGAAAAGGAAGTAGATAAGGACAGAAAGACACACAAGAACAGACTGTGATGAATCCATGGGCCATGAAGAACACAATTAGATCCTAGAGAACCACTTTGAATGACCTGTAAATTGGTGATGTCAGTGTTGAAAAATCTGTCACATGTAGGTCGAGTTGGAATTAGGTAAAGAACAACCTCACCGAGAGCTGAAATTCAGTCCTTTAATTGACCCAGCACAACTATGGGCTGCTTCTTTCCTGAAAATGCCCCCACAAACCACGATACAACCTTTACTTCTCTGAGCACAGTCCAAATACTTCTGCTAGGCTCACACTGGAATGTCAATAGTATTATTTAATTTTAACTATATTCTAAAGAGAAACTGAGGAGGCAGTGATTAGGTCTTAGAATCTTTGTTATTAGATCTCATTTTATTGGTTAATTTATTCACTGTCACTATTAGAGTAAAATCAAGGAGGCTGGACTTCCTTGTTGACTTCCTACTTCTTGTCCAGATGAAGGCAAGTCCAGGTTCTAACATTCAAGTCCTGTGAAATGTTCAGGCTAGGTAACTCTTCAGAAATGACACAATGGTTCAATTGTTCTCACTATCCTTTCTTATATCTGCATAGAGGGATCACAGATGGGCTCAGTAAATGTTTGTTGACTAATTAAAATATGGTTTTGTTAAGGAAGGAGGTGCCTACCGTGATGTGGTGGAGTGTTGGTCCTATTTTTTCTTCTAGAAGTTGTATAGTTGCTGGTTTAATTCCTAATTCTTTGATCCATTTCAATTTGATTTTTGTGCAGGGTGAGAGATAAGGATCTAATTTCATTTATCTGCATATAAATAAAATTGATTCTTTGCAATCAACAATGTAGCCTACTCTTTTTTTTTTTTAACTTGATTTTTTTTTTTTTTTGAGAGAGGGACAGTGAGAGAGAGAAAGAGAGAAACAGCTTTATTTAGTTTTTCACATGGCCTTTGTTGCTCCAACACTCAGTTGTGTACGTGGTGCTGGGGTTTGAACCCGGGTCCTCGTGCCTGCCAAGCAAGCGCCGAAACCACTGAGCCACCGCTCCAGCCCCTGTAGCCTACTCTTTACCCCCCTGAGAATCCAAATAATACTTAGGCACTCATTTAATTCTGTAAAATTCACAATCTAAGTATTTATATTGCTTGTAGGAGCAAAATATAGAAGAATCAATAAGCTGGGGTGTAGGCGATGTGGGGATAATTCTGATTTAAGAACAAATGCATATCATATTGTTACTTTATATATATTTATGATTGTACAATAACTCAAATCCTTAATTTAAAAAAATTGATTCTCTCTGTCTCTCTTTAAAAAGAAAAAACTAGTCAATTGTGGCTATCCATATGCAAAAAAGTATTCTAATTTAGTAAAACTTATGAGAAAGGTATGTTAGTATATATTTTTAAAAATAAGTATGTATGGGGCTGGAGTGGTGGCTCAGCGGTTTCGGCGCTTGCCTGGCAAGTGGGAGGACCCGGGTTCGAACCCCAGCACCACGTACACAACTTAAGTGTTGGAGTAATGAAGGCCATGTGAAAAACTAAATAAAGTTGTATCTCTCTTTCTCTGTCTCTCTCACTGTCCTCTTAAAAAAAAAAATAAGTATGTATCCACATATATGGAGCAAGCATTATTAGGCTGGCAATGACTCTCATTGAGCAGGATAGAAACCACAGGTATTACCATGCCATAAACAGATTGGTCTACCAATTTATAAAGCAGTATACTCACACTGTTTACCAAACACTCATATATCATTAGTACATACTAAAGATGTTCTGCTCCTCTGGGTGTAGACTTTGACTCAAAGTCAATCACCACAGAGAGTAACCTAATGTATAGAACAGATTTAAACCTTTTTTAAAAGTAATGATTATGACCAAATGACTCTTACCTCTGTAACTTACTAGAAGATACTAAGCTTATTCCAGGATCCATAAATCTAGTAGTTAGTCAGGAATAATAACCTGCCAAAAAAAATGGAAAGAACCATTCCTCTAACTAAAGCAACTGCCCTGTTTTCCTCTGGGACTGGGAGGGCTCACTGAAGCAATTCATGGACCATTACATTTCTTGAATTTATCTCTGGAAAGCTGTTCTAATGTTTGATTTTATACACACACACATATATATATGCACACACATACACACACACTCATATATACATTATAAACATACGTATGTTATGAACGTTACATATATATATACATATATATATATAATCAAGATCATGATATAGTATATCTTCTCTTGACAGAATTAGCAGATGAGAAAAGACCCACATTTACATATCTTATAACAATGTCCAGACACTGAATCTCAGAAAATGCGGTAAGGGAATGCTGTATGACCTGTAGGTAGTGGGTATGGAATAAAGAGAGGAAGAGCTGGAGCTTTCTCTGTGGCCAGAATCTTGTATCACAGCATGTGTTATTACTGAATCAGAACACAATTTATTTCTGTCTTTCATCAAAGTGGGACTGATTTTATTCCATCTCTTTAACAGTGAGTTCAGCCTCACTGAATGCTAAGGCTACACTTCAGAATGAGTCAGGGTGGCCCCCACAGCACAGCCAATCCTACAGCAAATCCCAATTTCCTCTTCTTCTCTAGAGTTACTCTTGAATCATATCAGGCCTAGGAAATGGGCACCATTTGTCCTCTCTTTGCCTATAGTGCTTTTTTAAAAAGTGCTAACATAGAAAAAATTCTAGCTTTCAAAAAGGTTTATGCATAAAGGACCATTTCTCAACAAACTATCCTAGTGTGACTAGTAATGTTGTCATCATATGCAGCTTTCTTTACAGCAAAGTAGCGCATTGCAGAAGGAACAGATGATGTCATCTGGAGACGCTGCTCCTGCTGCCAATTACTCAGCTGACTTCCGTGGATGAATCTCAGTCCTCAGGATCCAAGAGAGCTTGCCCAGGTTTACTATTCTATTCCCAAGTACATAAAAGTGTTCATAAATGCTTACCCACTTGCTGGAAGACAAGCAAACTAACAGCAACGGTGTCCCCAAAGTCTAGTAGATATTATAGGATTATCAGGACAGAAAAAGAGGCAGGAACAACATAAAATTGTCTACATGAGCTGGGCTCTATGGCATATGCCTATAATACCAGCGACTTGGGAGGCTGAGGCAGGAAAACCACAAGTTCAAAGTGAGCCTCACCAACTTAGTAAGGTCCTAAGCAGCTTAGCAAGACTCTGTCTAAAAATAATAAAAAATGGACTGGGGATGAAGCTCAGTTGTTACGTGCCCCTTGGATCAATCCTTAGTACTAAACAAAAACAAACAACAACAACAACAACAAAAAGCCTACATGATAGAGCAAGACACTGAGATTGGATCATTAATACTGGATACTTACTGTCCTCCCTAGAAAACAGTGTGCCAGAATGAAAGGAGCAGTATTCTATCCAGTGATATTAAGTTAGATGATCATGGGCAGTTTCCCCAGATGTAAAAGTGGGATAATGACAACTACCTGAGGTACCATGAAGATGCAAAAGATAACTTGCATAAAGTGATAAATATGATGTCTAAAAGAAAAGGAGCACTCCTAAACAGTAGTCTCTCACTCCACACCCTTTCCTTCTCTCTCCCACTTTCTCCTGTTTGATGAAACCCACAATGGTTCTTCATCCATCTGGTCAAAATAACTCGGAAAACTTGACCTTGATATTCCCAAACACCACTGACCGCCATAGAGTCACCCACATAAGTTCTCATGGTAACAGACCCAGAGGCTGGGTCAGCTTTCAGTTCTCCCCATCCAAAGGACAAGTTTTCTCTGTGGGTTGCACAACTTTGATGAAAAACCCATCAGAGGAACAAGCAGTACAGAGAGAAAATTTCACATGATGTCTCAGACATCAGAAGGTTGCTGTATCATAGCCGTCAACTGTCCAGGGAATGCTACAGATATTTCACGAAAGTTTTTGAGCCAAATGTGGCTTCTTAAGAAAGCTATCCTTATGGAAGATATAAGCCTTCCTCTAAGCAAAGTAAACATTACCACTAATCAGGAACCATGGATAAGGGTGAGTATGATTGCTAAAATTCCAAGTAGGCTCCATCAGAAAAAAGAGAAGCAGTAGGACACCACATGATGGACATGTGTGGGGAGCTGGTGTGGGAAGAAGGAAAGAAGAGTCCTAATACAGTAAATTAGACAGAGACAGTCAGCAAAAATGCCTCTTCCTTCCTTCTTTTCAGTCAGGTTTTTTAATTGGGGTTTTTATATAACTTTGAGCTATGAACCCCTAGAGAGTATGTCACAGGTGTGTTCCTGTTTTCCCCTTTCTTGTTTAGATGAAATCATCAAGTAGAAATGTGTACAGTTAGAAAAGGAAGAGCAAATATTGGTAATGGGGTAAAAAAAATAGGGAGAGTTTTTTGTTTGTTTTTTTCAGGGCTGAGGACCAAACTCAGGGCCTTGAGCATGCTAGGCAAGCGCTCTGCCACTGAGCTAACCCCGAGGGAGAGTTTTGTAGCCCACCTGAGTTATTTTGTTTTATTTTGGTTTTTGGTTTTATTTTGTTTTATTTTTTGTTTTTTTAGTGCATTATAATTTTACATAATGTTGGGATTAGCTGTCACATCCAACTGAGTGTTAAAAGCTATTTGCAGGGCTGGAGCGGTAGATCGGCAGTTGTGGCACTTGCCTGTCAAGTGCGAGGACGAAAATTCAAACCCCAGCACCACGTACACAACGAGGTGTCTGAGGAATGAAAGTCACATGAAAAACAAAATAAAGATTGCTTCTCTCTCTCTCTCTCTGTCCCCTTTCTTTAAAGAAAAAAAAAAGCTATTTGCATTTTGTTTTCTTTTAAAATTTTCTATATACTTATACTTTCAGGACGTTGTCAAGAATCAATGAACTGAACTGAGTACTTCACATTCTCAAGAAACAGGTTATTGGGGCTGGAGCAGTGGCTCAAGGGTTTCTGCACTTGCCTGGCAAGCACAAGGACCCGGGTTCAAACCCCAGCACCACGTACACAACTAAGTGTCAGAGCAACAAAGGCCATGTGAAAAACTAAATAAAGTTGTTTCTCTCTTTCTCTCTCTCACTGTCCCTCTCTCTTTAAAAAAAAAAAAGAAACAGGTTATTTATTAATGTTTATACTGAACTTTATAGTGCTTAAAGCATTGTATCACATAATGCCAATTAGACCCTAATGATATCCCTGTCAAGTAGGATGGGTATTATTATCTATGCTTTCATTTAGCACATGAGTAAATTGAGGCTAAAGGAAATTAAATGATTTTCCCAGAGGGTCTTATAGTAAACTCTCATAGTAAAAAGAGTTAGGACTTAAACTCAGGTCTCCTGCAGGAAAGCCAGATCTGTTCTTCACATCAGACTGTCTCCTGTCAATTTCCCTTATTATACAAGAATAGCAGTTCTTACCTTCCAATTCTTCTTTCTCATAGTGAATGTTGAGAACTGTACTGGTCCCACCCTGATCTACAACAGCTTCTTCATCTGGTCTCTGTTTAAACACAAACACAAAAAAGTAGTCATAATACACATATATTTACTCAAACACTTCAGTACATTGAGTAAGCCAGACCCTTCTGAGATACATGCTGAGGAGCAGGTATCTGCTCCTCATGTATAAGCATACTTATACATATATAAGTATGTATATATACATATTTAAATTTGAACTTCACATTAGTTTTGAGATGCAAATATTGCAACTACCCTTTTTTCTCATTTTATAAATAAGAGCATGCTAAAACTAATTTTGAGCCAAGGTCACAAATGTGGTAAAAGGTAGAGCTAGAACTGCAGTCTTGTGACTGCAGATCTTTTCTATCACCCTACTCCACCCATACATCCGCATAATGATTTGGCATTTTGCAAATGCTGTCAAGTACATTGTCTTGTTTGGTGCAAACTGGTCTCCTTGACCTTTCTACAACATTTGAGTGTTTACTTTACCGTCCTTGAAATTATCCATCTTGCTCCTCTGATCAGGCCTTCTCTGTCTCATCCAAAGGGTCATCTTCTTCCTCAAGGAAGAATTCACCTTTCTTTTGACCCTACTGGGGATTGAACCCAGGGGTATTCTTCCACTGTGCTATACCACCATCCTTTTTTATTGTATTTTATTTTTTGAGGCAGGGTCTAAGTTTCCCAGGCTGGCCCCAAATTTTCAATCCTCCTGCCTGAACACCCCTGCTCCCAGTTAATGGAATCACAGGCTTAGGTCACCATGCTCCAAGAAGAGTTCTTTTCCCTTTGTTTCCCTCCCTT
>PVKS010053034.1:0-10543 GCA_004027875.1 Aplodontia rufa
ATGTGCTGATTCTAATTCCTCTGGGAAAATACCCAGAAGAGGGATAGCTGGGTCATATGGTGGATCAAACCCTAATTTTTTTTTAAGAGAGAAGGACAGTTGGGGTTGGAGCGGTGGCTCAGTGGTTACTTGTGCTTGCCTGGCATGTGCAAGGATGTGAGTTCAAACCCCAGCACCATGTACACAACCAAGTGTTGGAGCAACTGAGGCCAAATGAAAAACTAAATAAAATTGATTCTCTTTTTCTCTCTCTCACTGTCCTCTCTTAAAAGAGAGAGATATAGAGAGATAGAGAGAGGGACAGTGAGAGAGAGAGAGAGAATCAGTTTATTCAGTTTTTCATGTGGCTTTCATTTCTCCAATATTTCATAGTGTATGTGGTGCTGGGGTTTGAACCCATGTCCTTATGCATGCCAGGCAAGTGCCGCAATTGCTGAGTCACCACTCCAGTCCCTAACTCTAATTTTTTTTGGAGTCTCCACACTGCTTTCCAGAGCAACTGGACCAGTCTGCAATTCCATCAACACTGTGCTAGTGTTCCTCTCTCCCCACAACCCCTCCAGCATTTGCTATTATTTGTATTCTTCATCTTTGCCAATCTGACTGGAGTGCGGTAAAATCTTAATGTAGTTTTGATTTGCATTTCTCTGATTACCAGTGATTTAAAACACTTTCTCATGTATTTATGGCTTGATCAATGTCCTCTGTTGAGAAGTTTCTGTTTACCTCTCTGGCCCTGGCCCATTTATTGATTGGATCGTTTGTGCTTTTGTTACTGAGTTTTTTGAGTTCTTGTAAATTTTGGATATTAGTCCCCTGTCAGAGGGATCACAGGCCATGATTCTCTCCCATTCTGTAGGTTGTCTCTTGACTGTTTGGACTATTTCCTTGGCTGTACAGAAACTTTTTAGCTTAATTGGCATCTCACTCATTGATTTTTGACGGTAATTTGTTCACTTTAGGAGTCTTTTTGAGGACGTTGTTGCCAACTCCCATATGCTGATGTGTTGGTCTTAATTTTTCTTCTAGCAGTTGTATGGTAGCTGGTTTAGTTCCTAATTTCTTGTTCCATTTAGATTTGATTTTTGTGCAAGGTGAGATATAAGGATCTAATTTCAATTTTCTGCAAGTGGCTGCCCAGTTTGTCCAGCACCATTTGTTGAATAGGCTGTCTCTCCTCCATGTAATATTTTGACCCCCTTTGTCAAAGATCAGATGTTTAAAGATTCTTGGGTTTGTCTCAGAGTGTTCTATTCTGTTCCATTTGTCTTCCTTCCTATTTTGGTACCAGTCCCATGCTGTTTTTAATACTATAGCTCTTTAGTATAATTTTAGATCTGGTATTGCAAAACCACCTGCTTCGTCTTTTTTGCTTAGTAATGTTTTAGCTATTCTGGGTTTCTTGTTGTTCCAAATGAATTTGAGAATTGCCTTTTCTATATCTGCAAAGAATGACATTGGAATTCTGATGGGGATTGCATAGAATCTCTATAGAGCTTTTGGCAGAATGGTCATTTTAATTTTATTAATTCTGCCTAACCAAGAGCATGGAACATCTTTCCATCTCTCAGGTCTTCTGCAATTTCTGTTTTCAAGCTCGATAATTTTTCTTATAGAGGTCTTTTACTTCTCTTGTTAGATTAATTTCCAATATTTTATTCTTTTAGACAATATTTTGAATGGGACTGATTTCCTGATTTCTTATTCTGCTCTAATATTGTTGTTGTATAGGAAAGCTATTGATTTATGGGTGATGCTAAGACCTTCTTTTCCAGGTCCCCAGAAATGCACTGGCTACTGTGGAGATAGACTTAGAAACAAGTAGTAATAGGTTAGTTTTTTTTTTTTAAGAGAAAGGAAGAGAGGGAGGGAAAGAAAGTGAGAGAGAGAGAGAGAGAGAAAGAGAGAGAATCAATTTTATTTATTTTTCATCTAGCCTTTATTTCTCCAACATTTAATTGTGTATGTGGATTTTAACCTGGGTCCTTGCACATGCTGGGCGAGCGCCTTAACCGCTGAGCCACCGCTCCAGCCCTGTAGGTCAGTTTTTGATCAAAACTCTACAATGGGGACTAGAGCGGTGGCTCAGAGGTTAAGGCGCTCGCCCAGCATGCACAAGTACATGAGTTCAAACCCCAGCACCACATATACAATGACGTCTCAGAGCAACGAAAGCCACATGAGAAACTAAATAAAAATGGTTTCTCTCTTTCACTGTCTCGTTCTTAAAAAAAAAAAATGTAGATGGGGCTGGAGTGGTGGCTTGGTGGTTACAGTGCCTGCCTGGCATGAACGAGGACTCAGGTTCAAACCCCAGCACCATGTACGCAACAAAAGCCACATCAAAAACTAAATAAAATTGATTCTTTCATCCCTCTCTCTAAAAAAAAACAAACAAACAAACAAAAAAACCCTCTGGAAATTAGTCAAAGCCGCACAAAAACCTGAAGAGGATTGATTGAAGAATAGCTGAATCTAGGTAAGAACAGAGAACTTTGTGCTGTTTTCACTTAGCACAGTCCTGTTCTCCCTACCTTTGTACCTTTGCAGTGATCTTGAAACTACCATACCTGCAAAAACCAGCAGTCACTTGAGGGGCCAGAGTAAGTCTGAGCCCTGCTTCCCTCCTAGCCGCCCCCCACCCCATCACAATTTTTAATGCAGAGAGTTGTCCCTATTTAACTGTCTGGCAGCTCCTTGAAAATATCCATGCCTAATGTTTGTGTTTATTTGCACTCAGAGTTCACTTGTGGAGACAGTTCTATCGCAAGTGCATTTGTTGAAAAAAGAAATCAGCTGCAACTGGTAATACCACTTGGGGTTAACAGGTAGTTTAACAAAGAATTTGTTTTTTTCGTTTATTTTTTGTGGTATTAGGGATTGAACTCAGGGGCACTTTTCTTTTTTTAAGAGAGAGAAGGAGAGAATGAGAGAAAGAAAAATAAATTTTATTTATTTTCCATCTGGCCTTTGTTTCTCCAACACTTAGTTGTATATGTGGTGCTGGGGTTCAAACTTGGGTCCTCAAGCATGCCAGGCAAGCTCTTCAACCACTGAGCCACTGCTCTAGCCCCTTGGGGACCTTTACCACTGAGTTACATCCCCAATCCTTTTTATTTTGAGACAGTCTTGCTAATTTGCCAAGGCTGGCCTTGAACTTGTGATCCTCCTGCCTCAGCCTTCTGAGTAGCTGGGATTACAGGCACTGTGCCTGGCTGACCAAAGAACCTGAAAGGAAAAGCTGGTGAATGAATTGAATGTAGAGGGCTTTGATAACCTCTGACTTATTCTTGGGACTTATGTATGTGTAGAGCTGTGCATATGCCCAAGAAAGATCTGAGAAAGCTCCAGTTTCTCACCTCTGACTGACCTTGAGCCTTTGCACAAGTTGAAAGGAAAGTGTAAGTTAGAGTTGTAAAGGTGTCATTCTGCTACAATACAAGATTATTAGCAAAAATCAATTGTAGCCAGCAACTTAGGAGGCTGAGGTAAAAGGATTTCAAGTTCAAGCCAGCCTGAGCAAATTAGTGAGGCTCTAAGCAACTTAGCAAGACCCCACCTAAAATTAGAAAATAAAAGAGCTAGAGGGCTGGATAGGTGGCTAAGCAGTAGAATGCTTGCCTCGCATGTGCTAAGGACCTGGGTTAGATTCCCAGCACCACAAACATAACTAAATGGAGGAAAACTAAAAACCAAATGAAAAAAATTTTAAGAATTAACTCTCTTACTCTTTCTTTTAAAAATAAATTAAGAGGGGCTGGAGTGGTGGCTCAGTGGTTACAGCACTTCCCTGGCATATGTGAGGACGTGGGTTTGAACCTCAGCACCATGTACACAACAAAGTGTCAGAGCAACGAAAGTCACATGAAAAACTATGTAAAACTGGTTCTCTCTTTCTCTCTCTCTCTCTCTTTCTCACTGTCCTTCTCCCTTTAAAAAATAAAATAAAATAAGAGCTGGGTTGGCTACAGCAGTGGCTCAGCAGTGGAGCACTTGTCTGATATGTGCAAAGACCTGGGTTCAAACCCTAGCACCACATAGTCAACTGTGTTTTGGAAAAACAAACTAGATGAAAATCTAAGTAAAATTTATTCTCTCTCACTCTCCATTTCTCTCTCTCCCTCTCTCTCTTTAAAATAAAAAAATAAGGGGTGGGGATGTGGCTCAGTGGTTAATTGCCCCTAGGTTCAATCCCTGGAACCAAAAAAAAATTTTTTTTCATTTTTCCAGGTGTGGTGGTATGCACCTGTAAACCCAGGTACTGGGGAGGCTGAGGTTGGAGGATCCCCAGTTCACGACTAGCCTCAGCAACTTAGCAAGACTCCGTCTCTAAATGAAAAAAGGAAAAGGCCATGGGTGTAACTCAGTGGTAGCATGCTTGCTTGATTACCACGTGTGAGGCCCTGTGTTCAGTTCCCATCACTATGAAAAACAAAGTACCCTTTTGATCTTCAAAGGACAATAAGAACATAAAATGACCACCCACAGAAGGATAGAAATATGTGAAAGTTGTATATTTGATAAGGGAGTTGAATCCACAGTGTAAAAAGAACTCTTACAACTCAATAATAAGAAGAAAAATAACCCAATTTTTAAAATGGGCAGAGGATTTGAATAGATATTTTTCCAAACATATACAAATAGCACATGGTACCATGTCCAATACGGTGATTCAGAAAAATGCAATTCAAACCACAACAAGACATCAGTTCACTCTCTACTAGGATGGCTAGAATTAAAAAAGATGGACAATAAATGACAAGTATTAGAAAAGATGTGGAGAATTTGAAGTCCTTCCACTTTGCTGGTAGAATTTTGAAATGGCGCAGCTACTTTAGAAAACAGTTTGGCAGTTCTTCAAAGTGTTAAACACAAAGTTACCAAATGACTCAGCAATTTCTACTCCTAGTTATATACCCAATTGAACGAAAATATATATCCACATAAAAGCTATACACAGGGGCTGGAGCAGTGGCTCAGCGGTTACAGCACTTGCCTGGCATGCACGAGGACAGGGGTTCAAACCCCAGCACCACGTATGCCGTGAAGTCTCACTTTGGAGCAACGAAAGCCACATGAAAAACTAAATAAAATTGATTCTCTCTTTCACTCTCTCTCTCTAAAAAAAAAAGCTATACACAAATATTCACAGCAGTGTTATATTGAAATAACTCAAAAGGTCTCTTAACTGGTAAATGAATAAAGAAAACATGGTATCTCCATACAATGGAACATTTAGTCATAAGAGGAAACAAATATTGATACATGCCACAACATTGAAAACATAATGCCTGGTGAAAGAAGTCAGGCACAAAAGACAATATATATATGCAATTTTATTTATTTTTTCATCTGGCTTTTGTTTTGCCACCACTTAGTTGTGTACATGGTGCTGAGGTTTGAACTCTGGTCCTTGTGCATGCCAAGCAAGCATGATATACCACTGAGCCACTGTTCTAGGCCCTCCTCCTTTTTTCTTGACAAAATCTGGTATACTGGACTTTTTTTTTTTAAGTTTTTTTTTCTTTTTTGAGAGAGGGAAAGAGTGAGAGAGAGAGAGAGAGAATCAGTTTTATTTATTCTTTCATCTGGCCTTTGTTTCTCTGATACTTAGGTGTGTATGTGGTGCTTGAGCTCAAACCCAGGTCCTCACGCATTCCAGGCAAGTGCTGTAACCGCTGAGCCATTGCCCCAGCCCCTGTGCTATACTTTTTTGAACTCTAATATATTCTGGATTCACTTCATATTAATACATTGGATTCCTCTGCATTCTCTTTTTTTAAATTTATTTTTCATTATTATCTTTTTTTTTTATTTGTTTGGTACCATGGATTGAACCCATTGGGTCTGGCCATGCCTTAAAATGGATTTCTATGTCCTCTGCCCATTTATTAAAATCAGGTCTTGACTGTCTAGAGCTTTTTTGTTGTTATTTTGTACCAGGAATTGAACACAGGGGCACTCAACCCCTGATCCAACATCCCCAGCCTTTTTTCCCTTTTTATTTTTTATTTTGAGGCAGAGACTTGCTAAGTTACTCAGGGCCTCCCTTTAATTTACTGCTGAGGCTGTCTTTAAACTTGGGATCCTACTGCCTCAGCCTCCTGAGTTGCTGAGATTACAGGCATGTGCCACCACGTCTGGTTGTATTTTTTTTTTTTTGACATGCTATATAAATGGTCTGGAGTGGTGGCTCAGAGGTTATGGTGCTTGCCTGGCATCACAAGGACATAGGTTTGAACCCCAGCACCATGTACATAACTAAGTGTCGGAGCAACAAAAGCCACATGAAAAAATAAAATTGACTCTCTCTTTATCTCTCTCTCTCCCCTCCTTCTCTCTTTAAAAAATGCAATAAAAATAATTAATAATTAATATACTTGTATAAAGGTACACAGGCGTGGTACATATGATTGGTGACACCTGCCAACCACACAGTTGCCAGCCTAGCAACTTGGAAGGGTGAGGCAAGAGAATCACAAGTTCAAGATCAGTCTGGGCTACTTAGTGAGACTCTATCACAAAATAAAAAATAAAAAGGTCTGGGGATGTAGCTGGGTATAAAGCACCTCTGGGTCCAGTCCCTAGTATCATAACACACACACACACACACACACACACACACACACACACACACAGATAGATAGATAGGAATTGTAGCCAGACACTATGGCATTCTCCTGTAGCACAGCACTCAGGAGATGAAGCAGGACTCACTTGAGTTCAGGAGTTCAAAGCCAGCCTGGTGCTGTGGCACATGACTGTGATCCTAGGTATTCAGGAAGCTGAGGCAGGAGGATCACAAGCTTAAATCCAGCTTGGGCAATTTAGCAAGACCCTGTCTCTAAAATAAAATAAAAATGGCTGGCTGGGCATGTTGGTACAGGCTGTAATTTCAGTTACTTGGGAGGTTGAGGCAGGAGGATGGCAACTTTGAGGCCAGTGTTGGCAGTTTAAGGAGACCTTCTGCAACTTACTTGCACCCTGTCTCAAAAAAAGCAAAAAGGACTGGGGATGTAGCTTGGTGCTAAAATGCCCCTGGGCGAAATCCCCAATATAAATAAATAAATATTAAACTTTTTTTAAAATAAAAAAGGCTGGGGGCAGGGCTGGAGTGGTTGCTTAGCGTGCACAAGGATGTGAGTTGGAACCCCAGTACCACATACATAACAAAGTGTCGGAGCAACAAAAGACAAATAGAAAAACTAAATAAAATGATGATCTCTCTCTCTTTCTCTGTCCCTCTCTCTTTATTAAAAAAAAAAAAAAAAAAGGCTGGGGATGTAGTTGAGTGGTAGAGCATTTGCCTAGGCTGGGTGAGGCCCTGGTTTCCATCTCCAGTAGTGAAAAAACAACAACTATAACATTGATACTGTTTACAACTTTGGCAATGTAAAGACTGATAAATGCCAGTATTGGCAAGAATGTACAGAAATGAATATGTTCACACACCTCAGTAGGATATACCTTGGTGTGAGCCTCTCTCTCTCTCTCTCTTTATGTGGTACTGTATATTGAATCTAGGAGCGTTTTACCACTGAACTACACCCCTGTCCTTTTTAGTTTTTTATTTTGAGATAGGGTCTTGCTAAGCTACCCAGGCTAGCCTTGAACCTACGATCCTCCTACCCTCCTGCCTTAGCCTCCCCCCCCCCAAAAAATCTTTAATTAAAAAAAAAATTAGAACTAGAATTTCACTGAAGTAATTTAAGAAATAAACAAGAAATATAATGGGAACAACTTTTGGAGACATTTGACAATTAAAAAAATAATTCAATTGATAATGGCAAAAGAGTTTAGGGGTGTTTGCTGATATCTGATGGAAATGATTAGCCACCAACAATGACAAAAAAAAAAAAAAAAGAAAGAAAGAAAAGGAAAGAAAAAAACCCAGAAGTCTATCTTTTGGAGTAAGAGAGACTTGGATTTGAATTCTGGTTCTTCTATTTGCTGTATGACTCAGGCAAGTCCTTAACCTCTCTGTGCTCTGGTACAATAATGAAGCCTACTTCAAAGGGCTGTTATAAGCGAGCATAGCGTCATACCTTGTAATCCCAGCAATTTGGGCAGTTGAGGCAGGAGGATTGGAAGTTCCAGGACAGTCTCAGTAATTTAGCAAGACCCTGTCTCAAAATTAAAAGGGCTAAAGGTGTAGCTTGGTGGTAAAGCACTCCGGGTTTAATCCCTATTCACCTTGCCAGAAAATTATGGCCTGGAAACCAGTAAGAAGCAAGAGGTATACATACTATGGTAACTAAATAAAGTTGAATCACACAGATTTAATCTACAGAATATAGATCTTCTCATCACTAAGAATTCCTTATTGTTTTCTTTGTATACTGTTATTGATGGTCATTCATTTATTTATTCATTCAATAAGTATTTACTAAGCACTTGTTATGTTGGCCTGAGACATACAGTGTTAGAAATAGACTCTGCCCCTATTTTCTGGGACTTGACATTTTTCCCAGTGGGAGAAAGAGATATATAGGTAGCTGGCCATGTGTCACGGTGGTTGTGCGTGTGGTCATTGGACCCAGACAATATGAGTCTTTTATTTACTACCTTTGTGACTTTGGATGAGTTATTTAACCTATTCATGGTGGATGGAACTCAGTCCCTTGCATATGGTAGGCAAATATTCTACCATCAAGCAACATCTCTAGCCTTTTATATTTTTATTTTGAGATATGGGTCTCACTAAGTTTCCTAGGCTGGTCTTGTACTCATGATTCTCCTGCCTCAACCTCTTAGTAGCTGGGGTTATAGGCATGCGCCACTGCCAGGCCCTTAACATGTTTGATCTTATCATCTACAAAATAGGGTTGATGACAGGCTTCCCACAACCAATTTCCCCATCATAAGGTTTTTAAAGGGATTTTAAAAAGTCAAGACCAGGGTAAGACACTTTGCTTAGTGCCTGTTACATGGTATACACTAGCAAATGTCAATTTTTTGGGGGTTTGTTTTTTGTTTTTTGTTTTTTGGTACAGGGGATGGAACCCAGGGGTGCTCAACCACTGAGCCACATCCCCAGCCCTTTTTTGATTTTATTTTGAGACAGGGTCTTTTTAAATTGCCAAGGTTGGCTTTGAACTTGTGATCCTCCTGCCTCAGCCTCCTGAGTTGCTGGGATTATAGGCATGCACCATTGCACCTGGCAGACAATTTTGCCATTGTGTGGTTAATGTTCTAAAAGGGCAATTCCGAGAGAAGGGAACAAGCCCAAGCTCTGAAAATACCTATTTATCTAGGAAACTACATATATAAGTGATAATGAGTCCCTCTTTGTATTAGTAATTGATAGCTAATAACTGAAATAAGAGCTTCTAATCATTGTGAGATAAGAAATGTGATATAATTTCTGTTCAAAGAAAAGAAACTTGACATTTTAGCCCTGGATACCTTCTCTAGTATAAATGGAACAGCCCTGTTAGACTTCTGCAAATATTGGTAATTTCTGCCCTGGATCCCCAGACTGACTTCTATGGTCCAGACTCCTATTTCCCAGGACAGAACTACTACTACTTTTTCCTCCTCCTCCTCCTCCTCCTCCTCCTTCTCCTTCTCCTCCTCCTTCCTTTCTTATAACAGGGACTGAACACATGGGTGGTTAACCACTGAGCCACATCCCCAGCTTTTTTTATTTTTTATTTTGAGACAGGGTCTTGCTAAGTTGCTTAGGGCCTTGCTAAGGTGCTGAGGTTAGCTTTGAGTGTGCAGTCTTCCTACCTCAGACTCCTGAGCAACTGGGATTACATGCCCAGCTGGAAACTAGTCTTTGAGGATAAAAAGGAGAGAAGCAGAGAAAGGGAGACAGCAACTACCACGTATCAGGATATTTGGTGTCTTCAGCTTCCTGATGCACCAGAAGGTTGGTCTGTTTTAGAGATAAGTAAATAGGGACTCAGGTTAAATAATGTGCTTTGGGTGAACACTTAATCCTTGCCAGAATTTCCAGGTCTTCTGATCTGAAGCCTGGAGCTCTTTTCTGGTAGCAGCCTTCATCTTAGGAGAGTGTAAGTGAAGCCAGCTTTCTATCTGGGATCCTCTCCTATAAGTTCCTTCCTTATGAGAGGGATGGGGGCAAGGGTGGATTGGAACAATTATAGGCACTTGCCATGTTTTCTTCTTTAATTTCCAGGAATGGAAGGCAAGAGCTCTTGGCCAAATGGATTAGGAGATATCTGGACAGAGGGGGACCAGGATGGAGGATCATCCTGGGTGTCTATTTTTGCACTTTTCCTGGAAGGCCTTAGTGAGGAAGCTGGTACCCAGGTTGTGACATTTCACAAGTCTCCAAATGTCTGGGAGCAGACAGATTCCCTAGGGAAGACTGTCTGATTCCAATCCCTATTCCCATAGCCTACATTGCAAATGTCCTTTATTGAAGCCAGGGAAGTATGCTGCCCTGGCCCTATTCCCTGGTCCCTTTCTACCTTGACCCTAAGTCAGAGAGAGAGAGAAGAGAAGAATACTAAAATGGTGAGTACTGTCATGTGAGTCCTGAGCTGGGACACCTGCTCTGACAGTCATGGTTTCT
>PVKS010053036.1:0-10539 GCA_004027875.1 Aplodontia rufa
CTTCGGTTCTGTTTTGATACCAATACCATGCTGTTTTTGCTACTACAGCTCTGTAATATAATTTCAGGTCAGGGATTGAGATACCCCCTATTTCTTCCTTTCTATAGAGGAGTGATTTGGCTAGTCTGGGTCTCCTGTTGTTCCATATGAACTTGAGAATTGCTTTATCTATATCTCTGAAAAATGCCATAGGTATCTTCATGGGAATTGCATTAAATCTGTACAGGGCTTTGAGTAGAATGGCCATCTTTATTATATTATCAATAAATTTCTAATAGTTTCTGAGCACTTTGCAAGAATTACATTATTATACTATTACAACAATGCTACAAGTTGATATAGTTTCTCATTTTCCATGTGAGAAAAATAAGGATAACTTTGAATGGCACATTAAGTTGATCAAAATCATAGAACAAATAAGTGAAGCAAAAGCCATGTCCTTAGTCTCTATACATTAAAATTATACTATTTATATAAATTTATATTTATTTTTGTTTCTTTTAATTAATGTGTATAGTGTAGGAGGCACTAAATGTTCACAAAAATCATGTAATTCTTATAGTTAGAAAACTTGAGATTTAGCTCAAGGTTTGGAAACTTGAGTTAGGATCAAATTGCTGCCACTTATTATGTACATTTCTTTTTTCTTTTTAAAGAGAAAGAGACAGTGGGCCTAGAGAGGTTGCTCAGCTGGAGAGTGCTTGTCTGGAATGTTTGAGGACCCAGGTTCAAACCCAGAACTACATATACAACTAAGTGGAAGAAAAACAATAACCATATTAAAAAAATAAAGTTGCCTGTCTGCCATATGTAAGTAACTGTTTTCCTAGTACTACTCTGAGATTTAAGGTGTTGGTGTGAGGTGCCTATTCCTTTGGCTGACTAGATTTTGGGACTTGTTCTGGGGAGGGCACTCACTAGAGGATGTACAGATAGTATAGGCCACTGGTAAACAGAAATCTCTGATTAGAAAGCAGAACTCTAGGGGGATCCAACATGGCGACCTGAAGGGAGGCAGCATTTCCTGAGGCTCCAGGTCTGCTTGGGAAAATCCCAGTTAATCTTCAACTTTCCAAGGTGCCTTCATGGGAATTTATATATGATTTTCTAGTACTGGTTTATGAACCTTTTCTAAGGAGCCGAGACTTGGGAAAATAAAATTTAAAAAAAGTGGGGGTGGATTTTCCAAGTCCCTGGCAGGACACAGAAGGATGTCTGTGCTAACTTCCTCTCAGTGCAGATGCCATTGGTGAGCCAGCAACAGAGTGTGGAAAGGGAGAAAGAACGCAGTCTGCCATGCCAAGAATACAGTAGTTCAGTTGTCTGCGTGGTACTAGCTGAGCAACCATTAGATCGAGGAGAGATAAATTGACTTTGCTCATCCAGGATCAGTGGTCGGCTCCCTTTCATTTCGCGCGCAGTCGCTCCTGCGATCCTGCCACTTACTAATACAAACATCCACCGAACTCACGCTTGGCGCAGGGCGAGAACTGTGCTGGGAGACGGCCCGCGGTGATGCCCGGTAGAGAAGGCGACTCGGTGGGATAGCCGGCTGTCATCCCGGGCTCCAGGTCACAGTCCCTGACCGGCAGCAGGGACGGAGCTGCGAGGAACCTTAGCTGAAGCAGTGGATCTCAGATGAGTCACACTCACCATCACTGCTGAGATCCCGCCCCAAACTAAATCACACACTACAGGGGCTAGAGCTGTGCTGGGAGATAGCCCGCTGGGGCGCCCGGTGGGGATAGCCGGGTCACAGTCCCGGACAGGCCACAGGGGCAGAAGAGCGAGCGGTGATAAAGGCAGCAGTAGATCTCAGCTGAGTCAGAGACACCAGCATTGCTGCGATCCCGCCTCTAACTAAATCAGACATTCACCGAGCTCACACACTGCAGGGCGAGAGCTGTGCTGGGAGATGGGGGCCCAGAGGACCACATTACTTGGCGGGTTACCCGGAAGTCATTCGAAGTTCCAAGACACAGTTCCCCCAGGATTTTTTTTCTTTTTTCTGAAACAACCTTCAATAACTGCATCCAGGAAAAGGCCACAGGCTTCAGTCTGATCTAGGAAGAGAAGAGGTAGAAAAGGCCCAGACTCCACCCTTCATAGGAGGTGTTCAGTTTTTGGAATAAAGGGGAGCGGTTCTCTGCCTGTCAACTCCCCTCAGCCAGAAGAATCACGTGGCAAGTTGATCTCTGGAAGTCTAGTGCCACAGGAGTCAGTGCACTCTTCTCCCCAGCAGAGGGAGAATAGAAATCATCCACACTCCCTGCTCATCAACACTTTTGGCTTCATCTCCTCTGGGAAGCTGGCAAAAATCAGTGCTTGCCAGAATCAGTCTATTTCAGTAGAGGCCCCTCCTGGAGGTCCCAGGAGTCTAAGTATATTCCAGTCCTTTTTGTGGCCACAGTCTGAGAGTCATTCATATTGAATCCCAGAAGGACAATGATCATCTCCTACCAGATCACAGAGATGCCCTTATTCTCTATAGATCCAAGTTTTCATTAAGAATTTTTTATTTTTCATTTTTATATTCTTTTACTGTTTTAGTTTTTATTTTTATTTTTATGTTATTATATAGATATATTTTTTTCTTTTTCCCCTTCTTGCTTTATGGTTAATACTGAATTTGGTGTTAGTGGATGTAAATATTTATCTGTCTGTATGTATTAGTGATTGGCTACTACATGCTCTAAGTCTTCTTGAACCCTACTGCTGTCCCTATAACATTGGGTTCCAACCAGGAAAACATTTCATGATATCAAGATAGATTCATCCTCTGGAGAGTGAAGACAACCATGCCCCATACTAACCTCTTCCTCCCCTGTACTCTGATAATCCCTAAATATAACCATTTTTCTCTCATCCTCACCCAAAGTCTTTGGCCTTCCTGTATCCCATTTCTATGTTTTCCTTAGTCCTAATAGAATAACCTACTCCCCCCTGACCCCTTGCTCCTCTTTACTCTAAGGCAAGAGTGAGTTTTTTCTTTTTACCTCCCCAATTCACCTCCTTGACTTCCTAGTCACCCCTTCACCCCACTTTCAGAGAGACTCTACTATCTGAAGAAATAGACTCGCTTCAAAACAGGCACTGGCTTGCTATCATAATACACTGTGAGATCTCACCCAAAAAAACCCATCACAACAAAGCGAAACCATAGGAAGCTCCAATTACTCCACCAACAGCAACTTACTTGAAGTACAAGACACGCTCTCAGGCTCAGAAAATGAGGAAAAGGGGACATAACTCTTCTCCTCAACCACATGGCTCACCACCAAAGGATCCCATGGCTGGAGCCCTAGATGAAAACCAAAGGCATTGTGTCAGCATTATGATAAGTAATGCAATCAAAGAGTTGAGAGATGAAATAAGGAAAGAGATTAGAGAGCAATTTCAAGAGATGAGAGACAACTTCTACAGGGAAATGAGGGATCAGTTCCAGGAGATGAAAGATCAGCTATACAAGGATATAGACAACCTGAAAAGAGATGTAGCAGAGCTATCAGGTTTGAAAAATATGGTTAACCAAAACAAATCTTCATTGGAAGACACCAACACCAGAGTTTACTCCACTGAAAATAGAACTTCAGCTCTCTAAGAATGAGTATTGGACAATGAGGATAGGCTAAACAATATAGAATTCAAAGAAGATAAGCAAGATAAACAACTTATAATACATAATCAGAACTTCTAAGTAATATTTGATGAGATGAGGCGTAATAATCTGAGAATCATTGGCCTGGAGGAAAATTCCAAACAGCAAACAAGAGGCTTAAAGAACCTTTTAAGCAAAATCATAAGTGAGAACTTCCCTCATTTTACCATCGATCCGGAATATCACATCCAAGATGCTTATAGAACTCCAAATAGACCTAATCAAATGAGAAACTCGCCAAGACATACCATATACAAAATGAATAACAGAGAAACTAAGGAGAGAATTCTAAAAGCTGCTAGAGGAAAGACCAAAATCACATTCAGAGGCAAACCAATTCAGATCACTATGGACTTTTCAGATTAAACAATGAAGGCCAGAAGAGCATGGAACAATATCTTTCAAGTGTTACAAAACAATAACTTTCACCCAAAGATAATATATCTGGCAAAACTTAGCTTCAAATGTGAAGGGGAAATTAAATAATTTAACGATAAACTCAAGCTAGCAAGATACATGAATACAAATCCTGCTCTACAGAGCATTCTCAAAGATGTTCTCCACTCAGAAGATAATGCCAATGATACACTAAATCCTTATACAAGGGTGAGTCAATAATCATACTATACAAAAGCTGACTTTCAAGATGGCTCAAAACTCTGTAATTGATACAAAGTCTGTGAATCAGCCTCCCATATCTATTCTATCCTTGAATGTGAATGGTCTCAATGCCCCAATTAAAAGACACGGACTGACCCACTGGATCAAAAAACAAAATCCAACAATATGTTGCCTGCAAGAGACACATTTGACACTCAAAAATAGACACAGGCTGAAAGTGAAAGGATGGCAAAATGTCTATAAGGCCTGTGGCCCACAAAAGCAAGCTGGTGTAGCGATTCTAATTTCTGACAAAATTAATTTCCAACTAAAACTAGTCAGAAAGGACAAAGAGGGTCACTTTATCATACTAAAAGGGATAGTTCACCAAGAAGATATAACAATAATCAACATTTATGCCCCCAATTACAACCCCCCCCCAAATATATGGAAAAAATACTTAAGGACACTAAGCCCCTCATTGATCTCAACACAATAATGCTAGGGGACTTCAACACACCATTATCAACTCTAGACAGATCATCAAAACAAAAAATCAATAAAGATGTCTCCAATCTGAACTACTCTATTAAGCTATTGGGCTTAACAGACATTTACTGAATATTCCATCCTAAGACATCTGAATTTACCTTCTTCTCAGAGGCACATGGATCCTTCTCTAAAATAGACCACCTAGGCAGAACCGGTGAGAGCCATGCATTGAAGATCAAGTGTTTCTATTATGTGTTCCTTTTGCACCAAGGCATTTCCTAAGAGTTAAGAAAAGTAACCATGGAGAACTCTGAAAACTCAGTGGATTCAAAATCCATTAAAAATTCTAAAGAAAATACCATACGTGGGAGTAAATCAATGGACTCTGGAATATCCATGGACAATAGTTACAAAATGGATTATCCTGAAATGGGTGTGTGTATAATAATTAATAATAAGAACTTTGATAAAAGCACTGGAATGTCCCCTCGGTCTGGAACACACGTTGATGCAGCAAACCTCAGAGAAATATTCATGCATTTGAAATATGAAGTCAGGAATAAAAATGACCTTACCCATGAAGAAATTATAGAGTTAATGCGCAATGTTTCTAAAGAAGATCACAGCAAACGGAGAAGCTTTATTTGTGTAACTCTAAGCCATGGTGAAGAAGGAATAATTTTTGGAACAAATGGACCTATTGACCTGAAAAAAATAACAACTTTCTTCAGAGGAGATTATTGTAGAAGTCTCACTGGAAAGCCCAAACTTTTCATTATTCAGGCCTGCAGGGGTACAGAACTAGACTGTGGCATTGAGACAGACAGTGGTGTTGATGATGACATGGCGTGCCAGAAAATCCCAGTAGAGGCTGATTTCTTATATGCATATTCCACAGCACCCAGGTACTATTCCTGGCGAAATTCCAAGGATGGATCCTGGTTCATTCAGTCACTCTGTGCTATGCTGAAACAGTACGCTTCTAAGCTTGAGTTTATGCACATTCTTACTTGGGTAAACTGGAAGGTAGCAACAGAATATGAGTCCTTTTCCCTTGACTGTACTTTTCATGCAAAGAAACAGATTCCATGTATTGTGTCCATGCTCACAAAAGAACTGTATTTTTATCACTAAAGAAATGATTGATTTTCTTTTTAGTTGAAATGCCAAGTGACAAAACAATGTAAAACTTTTATTTCCTCTCTCACTTAAATTTCATCTGAAAATGGTACTTTGAAACATACCATGTCTACAGTAGAACCACAATGAAGCTACCTCAAACTCAAAATCAGGTAGTTGGACTTGAATTTAATCAGGAATAAATATAAATATGAATAATGATGCAATCATTAGGAGAGGAAATTATTGTAAATTTACATCTTTCATAATTAGCAAGATTTAGTGCAATGCTATCAATTTTCAATAATTTATGAAGTTAAACATTTTAGTAATAATGAATTTTAATATTTGCCTCACACACTTAAGGGCTGTGTGCCCTAGTTTTTGTCAAACTATAGAAATGATGATGCAGAATAATGGATATTAGAACTCCTGGACCCATGGGCATGTTCAAAGCTCAAGGCTTTACTTTAGAATGATATACGGAAATCAGTCAACTGCAGTTTTTAGATCACTTGTCGTAGCTCACGGTTTTGTGCTGTTTGTCCTGAGCATGTCTTTGTTGTAAAAAAAAATCCTGTTTACTATTGAGAAAGGAACTAAATGTTTGATTTGAGAGAAAGTATGACTACTCTGAGTTGATTCTTTTAAGGCTGACATGCAACATTATTGGAGAGACAGAATCACAACTATAAGGTGCTAAGATCTACCAGCATATGTTTATTTCTTCTCATTTGTTCTTATGCAAATCAGCTGACATTTACCAGCAAAATAGCTAAACTAATATGAAAAAAACTTAATTTTTTAATTATTAGGATGATGTGAAGAAATGGTACAGGAAGATATTAAAATACCATTTGTACAATAAATAGTGAACTGTAAGGAAAAAACAATGAATGACAGCTGGGCACTCTAATTCAAGGGAAGATGATCAGAGCCTGAGATGTGGCACAGCTCATTCTGTGTAGGCAGAGCCATAACAGCTTCAGAAAAGGACCACCAGTGGGTTTCTTCACATGCATACAGGTGTGTGTAGCAGATGCTCCCTAGGCAAGAATAGTGAAGTAAGAAAATGAGCCAAATCAGAAACTGAAATGGAGAGTTTTCAAAGGTAGTGAGAGTCATAATAAAAATCATGTATTCCTTGTAGCAAAATGTATAAATGTGTTATGTTCTGTTGAAGTTTAAAATCAAAGTAAAATAGGGACATTTTCTGTGGTTACCTGAAATAAAAGGACCATGCACAGAGGACTTCAGAAGCATCCGTTCACAGCCCCTGCTGTGCACACAGGGAAACTGAAGGCCAGAGCCTCAGCCAGGGAGACCAGAATCCCAGCCTCCTCACTCTAGAGAGATTGAGCCATTACTGATTGCACTGGCAGGTCTCACTGGATTTCAGTCCAACGTTACACATGAGCTTTCTTTTTGCTCAAAGAAAGGAACTCACATTTAAATTGATAGATAATTGACTAGCTCTATTAAATTGATAGCTAATTGACTAGATCTATTAACTTTTTCTAAGAAAATGTAGCATGTAGTGGTATCTGAAATTGTGTTCCTCTGTGACAATTTTGTAAAAGTTTGTTTTACATTTTTATTTCAAAACATAAATTCAAACTTAAAATTAAAAATAAAATAGACCACCAACTAATTCACCGGGAAATTCTTAACAAATATAAAAAAGTGGATATAATCCCATGTATTCTGTCAGATCACAATGCTATGATCTTAGCAATCAACAGTAAGAGAAAGAACAGAAACTATAAAAATACTTGGAAATTGAATAATTACCTCTTAAACAAAGGATGGGTAAAAGAGGAAATGAGAGCAGAGATTAAGAAGTTTTTGGAATTTAATGAGAATGAGGAAACAACATACCGAAACCTCTAGGAAAGTATGAAGGCTTTCTTAAGAGGTAAATTTATAGCACTGCATGCATACATCAAAAATCTAGAAAGAGATCAGATTAATAGCCTTATGCTTCAACTCAAACGACTATAAAAGGAGGAACAGTCCAACCCTAAATCTAACAGAAGACAGGAAATCACCAAAATCAGAGCTTAAATCAACAAAATCGAGAACAAAATAACTATACAAACTATTAACAAATCTAAGAGTTGGTTCTTTGAAAGAGTCAACAAAATCGACAGACCCCTTGCCAACCTCACCAAAAGGAAGAACGAAAGGAAGCAAATCAACAAAATCAGAGACGAAAATGGGGATATCACCACAGACTCATCCAAGATACAGAAGATTATCAGAACATAATTTGAAAACTTATCCTCTGCCAAATTCAATAACCTGGAAGACATAGACAGGTTCTTGGACACACATGACATCCTCTCTTTAACACAGGAGAATATTGAAAACCTAAACCAACCTATCACAGAAAGCAAAACTGAAGCTGCAATCAAAGCGCTCCCAAAAAAGAAAAGCCCAGGTCTGGATGGATATACAGCGGAATTCTACCAAGCCTTCACAGAAGAACTAACACCAATCCTCTACAAGCTCTTCCAGGAAATTGATAGAGGGGGATCACTCCCAAACACATTTTATGAAGCAAACATTACACTGATTCCAAAGCCCAACAAGGACACATCAAGGAAAGAACACTAAAGACCAATTTCCCTGATGAACACTGATGCAAAAATCCTTAATAAAATTTTAGCTAATAGGATACAAAAGCACATTAAAAAAATTAATTCATTATGATCAAGTGGGCTTCATTCCAGGAAAACAAGGCTGGTTCAATATACGCAAATCAATAAATGTAATTCACCACATAAACAGAATTAAAAACAAAAATCATATAATTATCTCAATTGATGCAGAGAAGGCATTTGATAAAATTCAATACTTTATGCTCAAAACTTTGGAAAAGATAGGGATCAAGGGAAGATACTATAATTATGTCAGATCCATTTATGACAGACCCACAGCCAACATTATCCTTAGTGGAGAAAAACTGAAAGCATTTCCACTGAATTCAGGTACTAGACAAGGCTGTCCGCTCTCCCCTTTCTTGTTCAATATAGTCCCTGAAACTCTTGCCAGAACTATCAGGCAATACAAGGAAATCAAAGGTATTCGTATAGGAAAAGAGGAAGTTACATGACATGATTCTATACCTAGATGACATGATTCTATACCTAGAAGACCCATTAACACTGGCCAGAAAACTCCTAGAACTTATAGGTACTTTCAGTAAAGTAGTTGGCTACAAGATCAACTCCAGTAAATCACTAGCATTTCTTTACTCCAGCAACAAATCCACCGAAGAAGAAATCAGGAAATCTCTCCCATTCACCATCGCTTCCAAGAGAATGAAATACTTGGGCATTAACCTTACAAAAGAAGTTAAGGCCCTCTACAAAGAAAACTATCTAACACTAAAAAAATAAATTACAGAAGACCTAAGTAGATGGAAAAACATTCCATGCTCATGGTTAGGCAGAATCAATATAATATAGATGGCCATTCTACCCAAAGCCCTATACAAATTCAATACAATCCCCATCAAGATACCTATGGCATTCTTCACAGATATAGAAAATGCAATTCTCAAGTTCACATGGAATAACAGGAGACCCAGACTAGCCAAAACATTACTCTATAGAAAGGAAGAAGTAGTGGGTATCTCCATCCCTGATCTGAAATTATACTACAGAACCGTAGTAGCAAAAACAGCATGGTATTGGTATCAAAACAGAACCGAAGACCAGTGGAACCAAATAGAAGATCCTGAGACAAATCCCCATATCTTTAACTATCTGATATTTGATAAAGGGGACAAAAGCATAGTGTGGAAGAAAGATAGCCTGTTCAACAAATGGTGTTGGACAAATTGGACAGCCATGTGTAAACAGCTGAAGCTGGATCCTTATCTTTCGCCCTGCACAAAAATTAAATGTAAATGGATCAAAGACCTGAATATTAAGCTAACAACTTTAAACTTACTTGAAAAAGAAGTAGGGTCAACAGTACAGCTTATAGGAGTTGGCAGCCACTTCCTTAACAAAACTCCCATGGCTCAAGCTGTAAAGTCAAGAATAAATGAATGGGATGCAATTAAACTAAAAAGTTTTTGCACAGCTAAAGATCTAGTCAAGAGCATGAAGAGAGAACCTACAGAATGGGAGAAAACCTTTGCCTGCTACACCTTGAACAGAGGGCTAATATCCAGAATATACAAGGAACTAAAGAAACTAAACTCAAAAATCACAAATAATCCAATCAATAAACAGGCTAAGGAACTTAGAAGAAACTTCCCTCCAGTGGAATTGCAGAAAGCCCATAAGTATATGAGAAAATGCTCTACATCATCAGTTATAAGAGAAATGCAAATCAAAACTGCAATGAGATACTACCTCACTCTTGTTAAAGTGGCAAAAATGCAAAATTCGAACAATAACAGATGCTGGAAGGGCAGTGGGAAAAGAGGAACACTGTTACACTGCTTGTGAGACTGCACACTGGTTCAGCCACTATGGAAAGCAGTGTGGAGAATCTTCAAAAAATTAAGGATGGAACCACCTTTCGACCCAGCTATCCCACTTCTGAGTATTTTCCCAAAAGAGTTAGAATCAGCATATTATAGTGATGTGGCTTCATCAATGTTTATAGCAGCTCAATTTACTATAGCTAGATTATGGAACCAACCCAGATGCCCC
>PVKS010053037.1:0-10544 GCA_004027875.1 Aplodontia rufa
TTTGGGATCCAATATTAAATGTTTTTATTGAAAGTATGAAATGATTGCTGCCTAATTATATTGTTACTTTCCTTATCTGCCCCCTGAAATATGTTCATTCTTTGCCCCCTGAGCATGATCTCCCCTCCTTCTCTGTCCCCCGTAGAATCATTTCATAGTCCCCCTCCCCTTTTTGCAGGGTGAGTGTTGGTCTTGCTTACTTGTCCAGGGAAGATGAAAGTTCTGTCTAGGTCTGATATTTCCCCTGTGATAAGATGGCTGGCATTCCTTTTGGGCTTACTTCCTGGATTATATTAGTGTTCCTATCTTGGATCTCTGGGTGAGCCAGGCTCCTTTGGGGAGCAGCAGTGTGGAAACCCACAGCCTGAGCTCTATTCTGAGCACCTAGCTGCCTTGACTGGCAGGCTGCTGGCCTTGGGCCAGCTCAGCATTGCCTGGCTTCATCACGGAGCTACAAGTCTCCTTTTCTGTCAACCCAGCCTTTCCGTCAGGTGGAACCTCCGGGTCCCAAGGTCTCTACTTAGAAGTCCTTCCTTGTTGCTGATCTCCAGTGTGCTAAGGAATTATTACTAGCAATAATAAATAGTAGTGTATATGCCTTTTGCCCTGGTTGCCTATCTAAATTGTCTAGTGAACTAAAAAACCAAAAAAATACAACTGTCCATTTTTTTTAAAAGAGGGAGCGAGAGAGAGAAAGAGAGACTCAATTTTATTTATTCATCTGGTTTTTGTTTCTCCGATACTTAGCTGTGTACGTGGTGTTGGGATTTGAACCTGGGTCTTTGTGCATGCTAGGCAAGTGCTCTAACCACTGAGCCACCGCTCTAGCCCCATCCAATTGTTACCCTTACATATGGGAACTGGCTTTCTAACCAACTTGGATGCAAATTTTGACCCATTTTTACTTATTCTCAGTTTCTTCTGTCAGGAGTGGGTGTGGGAAGTGAAGCCAGATGCCTTTGCTCCCGCTGCCGTCTTCCCCTGAATTGAGCCTGCAGTGGCTGTGTTGCGTGAGCATCATCCTGAGCGGCAGCTGTGCCGACAGAAATGTTTGGTGCTGTTTGTGCACAGACGTAGCTTCCGTGCGGTGCTTCTTGCATACTTCCACATATACATATATTTCATATGTACATACATCTGGCCTTCTGCAAAATCATCTGCATACATGCGGCTGTTTTTTCCTCTGGTGTCCTTATGAAATCTTTAAAATAAAAGTTATGAAGATAAAGGACAGCACATATGATAAGTCTTCAGATTCTCATAACCAAATCTTTGTATTTTCCAATTATAGTCAGGAATATTTTCTCTCAGCTGATTGCCTTGTGCTGCTTATGCTAGTGATACTGAAACTGCTGTGGTCAAGTCCTGTTTTGACAAGGATAGTTAGTGGGTTTTTCAAAAAAGATTTTATTTAGCTTTGCATGTGGCTTTTGTTGCTTGGACATTCATCTATCTACCTATCTAGATATCTATCTATCTATCTATCTATTTGTATGTGTATATATATATATATATATATATATATATATATATAGTTTTTTTTAAAGAGAGGGACAGTGAGAGAGAGAGAGAATCAATTTTATTTTATTTAGTTTTTCACATGGCTTTTGTTGCTCGGACACTTTATTGTGTACGTGGTGCTGGGGTTTGAACCCGCATCCTCATGCAAGCCAGGTGAGTGCTGAAACCGCTGAGCCACCGCTCCAGCCCACGAGGATAGTTATTGTTATCATTAATACTTCGTAGGTGCTCCCATGTGAAAAGTATGTACTAACGGTAGCTATAAAACAGTTTGATAGACCTTTCAATTTTTGGGGGGGAGGCTGGGGATGCAGCTCTAAAGAGTACATGTGTGATCCCCAGCACCACAAAACAAAAATTAAAAACAAACAAATTTTTCTCATTGGTAGAAAATATGGAGACTTGTGCAAGGAAATTTGCTTTTCCTTAAAAATTACCATGTTACTCCTGCTCTCTGTGAGTTCTTTAATTCATTATGAGCAACCTCTACTTTTCAACTACATTAGTAAAATAAAACATTGCAGGAAAGAATTCAACTGTAGGAGGTATGCAGTGGCTTTTTTATGCAATGATTGAAGCAAGTGTGCCTTCTGATTATTTTATGACTTTTGCGGAGTACAGTGAGTAGTTCTGGAAATATTGTCTGCTGTGAGAGTAAAATACCTTCTTGCCAGGTTGTCTACTCTGTCATTTCTTAGCTGGAAAAGCACCTGCCCTGAAACTTCAAATCCATGGCTTTTAATTTTTATTCACTTTTTTCGCCATTCTCAGACTTTCTGGCTACTGGCCTTCATGACATTTTACTCTGGATGATCCAAGTGGTAGGATTAACTTTCTAAAAGGGGCACAGCTTATTAATTTACAGCAGCATTTAAATATTTCATTTGATTCTCCCAACAGCCTATGATAATATAAGAAAGCAAGCTGGATTATTGGATTTCACCAATGAGAAAACAGATTCAGCAGGGTTCAGGGACTTGGCTAAAGCCATCCAAGTAGGAGGTGGAACAGCCAGGACTTGAAACTAAGTCGGCTGATGCCGGAGTTAATGGACGGCCTTCTTAGTAAACACCCTGCCAGCTCTCTGAAGGTGTCAGAGCCTCACTTGTACTTAGCCATCATATGTTATGCTAAGATGATGCAACCTTATCCTGTGTTCTCTCTTGTCTTTTAGAAGATGATCTCTTAGAAGATGATGGAATTTTCAATATTTCAGTATTTAATGAAACTTGTTTGAAATTGAACAGGCATTCTAGGAAAGTTGGATCAGAAGGAATGTACCAAGTAAGAAGATCTCTTATGCTATCTGTCAAAAAACTGGTCACTTAAAAAGGATGATCCTTAGTATTTAAAAACTACTAATGGAATGAACTTCTAGACAGTTGTGATTTTTGCTTGTAGAGATGGATGTGAGATGGATGTGAGAGACTAAATTGGAAGAAAGACACTGTATTTGGTGACTTATTACTATTTTCTTTGCCTGGTATTTCATACTTATATTTTATTTTATTGTCCTTAATAACTACAGTTTAATTTGCCATCAAATTCACATTTGGGCAAAGATTTTTAAGGAACTCATTGCATGACTATTGGCCCTCATTTAACTTGATTTTTAAAAAATTTAAATCATATTTAATTCCGGCAGGAACTAAGCTTTACTTCTATATCATTTTTAGTGCCTAGCAAATCATCTGGCAGAGAGAAGTAAGTATTAAGTTAAAGTTGCTTATTCATTCTATACCCATTTACCCCCAAAATATCATCTATTAGGACCTCGAAGTTTCAATTCAAATAAATTTATAAAACAGGCAACAAAAATATGGTACAATGAGGGCTTTGCTAAAAATAAAGAATGAAATAGGGGATACTGTGTGTGCATGTGCGTGTGTACACACACATATGTCTCTAGGAACAATTTTTTAGCAAGAAACAAAGACTTTCTGAGTCATAAAAAATGAATAGGAATTAGTTACAAGAGCTGGGGTGAGGCGAAGAGGGGTATTGTGGGTGAATCGGGTAACATGCTAGGTAACAGAGAAAGCCAAGGGGGTACAAAGGGATGAGACAAAGTCTAAGCAGCGGCCTGATCAGGAGAAGCCCTGTAGGCTATGCTTTTGTATTTGGCTTTATTTTGATGTCTATTGGAAGAATTTTAGACTGGCAAGTGAAGTGTTCAGATTTCCATATTACAAACAACCCTTTATACATTGGTAGTAGGGACCAATCAAATATAAATAAATAGATGAGTGGAGGGAAGTCTAGTAGAGTGGAGAAGGAACATGGGAGTGGGGAGGATATGACAGGAGGGCAAAGCTGGAGGGACAAGGGGGGATCATGGATTCCATGCATGTTCCAGTTAGTTGGGATGAACACAACTACTGTGTATAAAAGGGCAAATAATTAAAAAAAAAAAGAACGCTGGAGCTAGAAACATGTTCAAGCACTCAGATAACTTAGTATATGATAATGGGGATTTTTTCAAATCAGTAGAGAAGGCAGAGTTTCTTCAAGAAGTGGTCTGGGACAGTTGGCTAGCTGCTTGGTTAGGAAAGTGAATGACTCTTACTAAAGTAACTAAAGAGTAAACTTTTATGCAAATTGCTGTTTTTAATGTGTTTGAAAAAGAATAACTTATAAAATATGTGAAACAGTCTTAAGCCCCTTGGAAAGGAGTGAACATTCAAAAGCAGTTTGCATAAGAAAGTATACTTCTTGCCCAAGCGCAAATGGACACATGTTCTGCCTCCCTAGAAATGGTCCAGAAGGGCACTGTGAGGTCTCGGGGGAGCAGCTGTACTGATGGCACACTCTAGGGTGTGGCCATGGATATGGGTGACTGCAGTGGAGTGGAGGAAGTTCTTGGCTCTTAGTTCAAGGAACTCTGAGGCCACATTTTGATGGCTTATGTATAAGGATACTGAAGTTATTCAGGAAGATTCAAGGAGTTGGAGGAGAGAGGAATCTACCAGGTGTTAAGGTCTTGGATGACCTGGAAGACTGATGGGTAAGAGTGAGTGATTGACAGGGACAGGGACGGTAGGATAGCTGCTGACCCCAGTATTGGTGCAAACACTATAAGCACATGGACCCCACTGGATAAAGTGCATGGATTGATCAAGGCTGATCATGATTACTTTCGAATTGTTACACAAGATCTTCTGTAACTCTGAGTGTGACTGGGTTAGCAGTATGAGTGGTGAGGTGACTCCATGGTTGGAAAGTTTTTCACCAGAGTTCTAATGGAAGGATCGAGTGAGGTACCATTGCAGTTACTTTCTATGCATAATCTGGAGCAGTCCTGAAACAGTGTAAGTACTCTGTGCTGTCAGGCTTGTCTATGGATTCCTTACGATGAAAAGAAATTGAATTTGGCCCAGTAGCTCCAGTGCAATCCTTTTCACTTAAGTGGGCATCAAGGAATTACTTTAGAATAACCTGGAATTTTATTAATTGGAAATGTATCTATTCATCCAAGATTTAACTGTTAAACAGTTTAATCTTAGTCTTATTCCTGGTTGAAAGGGACATTCAATGGGCTCGGAAAGATAACCTGATGAAATCCATTCCCAGTTTAGCTCACTATTGGATTAAAAATAATTGCAGGTAGGTGAAGATAAATAGAACCTTCTTGCTTTGTCTCCATTTTGCTTATTGTCTAGGGATCTGCAGGTCAACAGAAAATCTAATGCAATGCTTTCTTTCAATCTCGTGACAGTTTAAAGTTCTGGGTCGAAGATGGTATCTAAATAACTTTTATCATGCAACGTCATTTAACTTCACAACGAAGGAACAAGTAACGGACGTGTGTTTGGATTTGTACCCAGCCACCCAGTATACAGTGAATGTCACCCTTTTGGGCTCTCCTGAGCCACACTCGCTGCAGATAATGATAACAACCGCACCAACAGGTAGGTGTGGATGTCTCCCTGTTTTGTACCTCAGGTAAATATGTAAATGGAACTGTACAGTGTTGGGAAGCACAGGGATGGGAGTCAAGAGGCTTGCGTTCTAGTTCTAACAAACTACCAGCTTTGTCTGAACCCTTCCACTTAGCTCCTTCCCCACAGGGTTCTGGCTCATAGGTGGAACAGACTACTTTATTCAGGGGATCCCTGGCACCCTAGATTGAGAACTCTGTAAAGCCTTTTGTGCCTTACCCTGACTTTCAGATGATCCTCACTTCAAATTTATTTGTTATTTTTTTCATCAGGTTTTTGTTTTCTGACACTTAGTTGAGCAAGTGGTGCTGGGGTTCGAACCTGAGTCCTTGGTGTAACTATTTTTTTTTTTTTAAAGAGAGAGAGGGACAGTGAGAGAAAGAATCAATTTTATTCAGTTTTTCATGTGTCTCATTGCTCTGACACTTTGCTGTGTATGTGGTGCTGGGGTTTGAACACTGAGTCCTTGCTCTTGCCAGGCAAGCGCTCTAACCACTGAGCAACCACTCTAGCTCCTTGGAAACTTTTTAATGTGACTTTTGAGGAAGCCTGGTGGAGGCCAGCTTGGTTAACTGTGCAACTCCCTCTAGTGGGAAGTGACAATTGGTACCACTTCTCCCATTCTTGAATGCTTGGGTATAACAGACAAAGTTCCAAGCAGCCAAGGCAAGAAGAAAACAGCTCCATACTGTAGGTCCTGCTCCAATCCTGGAGGCCTTTCTCTCATATTCACCACAGCTCTGAGTGGGTCAGGGGTAGCAGTGGGCAGCATGGTCTTCGCACTCAGAAGACTCTGAAACGCATGAGACACTAATGTGTTCAGCGTAGGACTCAGCAGAATTTTCTGGGTAGCTTATTAAGACACAGGTTTCCGGGCTCTGATTCGATAGGTCTGGGGTGGGCACGCCAGCTTGCTTTCATTTCTAGCAAGCTTCCAGGCCTGCCTTGTACTGCCAGTCCACATTCTGAGCAACATTGCTTTAGCCACATAGACCTTAGCTACTTGTGGGCAATTTAGAGGCCTTCATGGGCAGGGACATGATAAAAAGGAAAGGCTGGGAAAAAAGAGGAAGCTAAAATAATTCTGTCTGCTTGCATCTGGGAAGGCTGTGTGTTACAATTTGCCTGATGTATAAAGATCTCCTGATAATGGATTACCTACCTCTTTGGCTCTTGCACTCCAGCTGCAGAGACCAAGTCCCCACCTCCTTCTACGGTTCTCTGCTCCCCTGTGGCAGCTCTTATCTTTATATTCCATGGCCCATTCAATATATCCACATTTTTATAGGGAGAAACTGAGTCTTTTTTTTTTTTTAAGAGAGAGGGACAGTGAGAGAGAAAGAAAATCAATTTTATTTAGTTTTTCATCTGGTTTTCCAACCAGATGGTTTTCATCTGTTGTTCCAACACTTCACTGTGAACATGGTGCTAGGGTTTGAACTGCTTTAGCCCTGCTGGGCAAGTACCATAACCACTGAGCCACTGTTCTAGTCCCGAGAAACCAAGTCTTAATTCTCCTTTCCACCTGAAATTACACAGGATGCACAGACAGACAGATGAGAGGTAAAACATCCACTTTATTGATCTGGGCAAGTTCCCAGGAACTGCCCCAACACAGATTTCAGGTAAAAGCTACATTGGAGGAGGAGGTTTAGATCACGGGCAATTGAGGCTGCAAGGGAGCATTGCCTGGGTCCATCATCTTAGGCTGAATGACAGAGGAAGGGACGGTGGGCAGACACCTATTACCTCTTGGCGATTGGGGATAGATGAAGTACCCCTCGTACTTGGGCACAAGCAGGTTCCAGAGAGCAAGAGCCTGCATCCTGTTTAGGCAGTGATCTGTAACATATGGACTCTACCCGTTATGAAATGTGGCCCGAGGAGTAGCCTCCTGTCAGTCAGGTTATACGTTTACTGCTCCTTCCTTGAGGATTAATGAATAGGGAGTTTTCCTGGGGAAGTAGCATCCTTGAACACACAAGAGCAAGGTAATTAACGTTGGTGATCCGGGGCTTGGACAGGAGGGATCCATCATAGTCCTGGGCGTCTGTGTTAAGAAAGCAATTCAAATTATTTTTAGGTTCCTTCAATTCATTTCTTTCAACATCCAGATTTCTTGATTAATCTATTTACCATATTTATTTCATCTATAATCAAATACTGTGTTCTTATTGATACATACAATTTATTCATGTATTAAAACATTGGTCCTTTACTACTTATGTCAAACATTTCTCCTGTTTCACATATTTTTGCTGTGGACAGCTAAAGAAGATTGGACTTCTGTATGAAATGAAGACTCAAACAGATAATTTGGGTACAGGGGTGGTTGGGGAGAGTGCTCTTAAAGCAGCTCTACCCACTTGGCTCCCACCGCAGTATTTATTGAGTTGAGACAAGAACAGATGGAAGTAACTTTTAAGGAATTTCCAGAGAACAAAGAATTTCAACCTAATCAACATAATCTTGAGCATGAAAAAGGGTCCAGCTGGAGGCTGGAGCAGTGGCTCAGTGGTTATGGAGCTTGCCTGGCATGTGTGAGTACAAGAGTTCAAACCCCAGCACCTCGTACAACGAGGTCTCTGAGCTGCGAAAGCCACAAGAAAAACTAAGTAAATTTGATTCCCTTTTTCTCTCTCTCTCTCTCACTGTCCCTCTCTCTTAAAAAAAGGGGGGGGGAGCTGGAATGGTGACTTGGTGGTTACAGTGCTTGCCCGGCATGCGCAAGTACACGGGTTCAAACCCCAGCACCCATGTACACAACTAAGTGTCAGAGCAATGAAAGCCATGTGAAAAACTCAATAAAAATTGATTCTCTCTCTCTCTCTCTCTCTCTCTCTGTCCTTCTCTCTTAAAAAAAAAAAAGTGCAGTTACATTTCTAAGGAAAATTCCAGGAAACAGGCATCCGGTATAGAATCTGCTTTGTGAGCTTAAAGGTCAAGTGACACATATCTAAGGCACAGCTGTTATCTGCGGGGTTGTGAAAGTCTGCAAGCATCTTTGAACATCCATATGTATTTCATCTATAATCAGATATTGTGTTCTTATTGATATATATAATTCATGTACTAAAGCATCAGACCTTTATTATTTATGTTTCTCCTGATTTACATGTATTTTTTGAGAGAGAGAATCATTTTTATTTATTTTTTCCTCTGGTTTTTATTTTTCCAACACTTAGTTTTGCATGTGGTACAAGTAAGTGCTTTTATTGCTGAGCCACCTTTTAGCCCTCTTCTACAAAAAAAAAAAAAAAGCAAGAAGAAGGTTAAGAATAATTTATATCCATATAACCCATTTTCTTGTTCATTGATGGTTCACATATTTAGGCTTAAGTTTTCTAATGGTCTGGTCAGAAGGGGAGCTGGTACATTGTCTGTAAGGTTATAACAATGGCACTATTTTTTCATAAGTATGTATTTTTTCCTTACACAAAGATCAGATAGACATTTCTGATTTCAGGGGTTCTCATAAATAGGACAATGTGTGAACAGCATTTTATGAGAAGTGTACAAGGCTTTTATTTTTTTTAAGAGAGAGAGAGAAGGAGAGAATCAATTTCATTTAGTTTCTCATGTGGCCTTTTTTGCTATGACACTTTGTTGCGTATGTGGTGCTGGGGTTTGAGCCTGCATCCTTGCACATGCCTGGCAAGCGCCACAACCACTGAGCCACCGCTCCAGCGCCTTTTTTTTTTTTTTTTTAAGAGAGAGAGAGAGAGAATCGACTAGCTTTTTCATCAGGTTTTTGTTTTTCTGATACTTAGTTGTGTATGTGGTGCTGGGGTTCAAACCTGGGTCTTTGTGCATGCTAGGTCACCACTCCCGTCCCCCAAGGCTGTTTTTCATGTTGCCTGTTCATGTGGCTCATTATATTACAGAAAAGCACAGTTCAGCGTGGGGAGTTCTGGGAAAGATGCATTAGGAATGAATGCCTGTTCTCTGCAGATTGGACTTGACCTGCTACCAGGACCAGGTCTTTTAGTCTGTTTGAAGGTATGACTGGAGGTCATTTATTTCAAGCAATGTTTCCTAAATATTGCTTCTCTCAACCAAGATTTGATGAATGTGGGATGTCACTGAGCTTGAGACTGTTCCCTTTCACAAGTCCCCAGGGAGCAGTTATTCTCAGCTGCCAGGGGAATAGCTAGGACTTGAGCTGGAGTAGAAGGCTGCCTTCCTGTCTTGGAAGGTGGAGCGCTGGGGAGCTGAGCCAAGGGCACTATCTGATTCTGCTCCGCCAATGAATGGATGATTGAAACCCCCAAATTCATCTCCGTATGATGTAGTCACATACTTTTAGCCTGAAACATTTCATGGAAGTTCTAACCAGATACCTAGTTTGTCTAAAGAAGAATTTTAATAAAATAACAAACTCCCAGTCTCTGACAATGTTATATCTTCTTATTCTCTCTAAGATAAACTGCTCCCAGAATTTGCATCAAGGATAACTAAAATGATATCGCTATTTATAGAGCAGTAATAAAAATAGTAACGTTGCTTTCAGAATAGTGGATTTATAGCCATTCTTTCTGATAATATTTAGATTGAAAAGCCAACTCTCTGTTTAGGCTATTTATAATTAAAGATTTAAAAACCTTATCATTTATATATAAAAGTATGTTTTTTCAGCTCTGTTTAGCAAAGAATTGCATGGATTTAGATATTTCTAAAATAGTGTTCATAAATTTAAAAAAATTAAAAGAAAGCACAGAATACTCTTCCAAGGGAATAAATCCCTACAAATCCCTCACTCTTTTTGTGTTTTTGATTGATAAATATTTGTACATATTTATGAACTACATTGTGATGTTGTGATATATTGAGTAATGATTGATCTACCTGGGGTAATCAGCAAACCTATCACCTTAAGCTTTTATTATTTCTTTAGGGTGGGTACATTTAGAATTCTCTTTTCTAGCTATTTTGAGATATTTAATGCATTTTAATTATGTTCAGCCTGCTGTGCTGTAGAACACCAGAACATATTTCTTCTATTTAACTATTAAAAACATGGATCATTTCTTGAATTTGCATTTCATTCTTCTGCAGCAACTCTGCTAATATTCTCTGTATTATTCC
>PVKS010053038.1:0-10503 GCA_004027875.1 Aplodontia rufa
GTGGAGGAGCTGGGGTTGGGGTGTCGGGGGAGGCCCCGTGGAGGAGCTGGGGTTTAAGAGAGACGGGAGTTTGCCTGTGAGCAGTGAGTGGGAGTGAGAAGGTGCTTAAGGATGGGCCAGGCCTATTTAACACAAGTGCCAACCACGAGGTAAAGTGGTAGACATGGGTCCAGGTGTTGAGGGCCCCAAATATCATGCCATGAAGGTTGGACTTTATCCTTAATATCAGCGAAGAGCTGTTGATGACTTCTAAGCAGAAATCAGCATGGCTGACGGGTCAGGAGAAGAAGCAGGGGAGGGAGAGGACTGTCCAGGCAAGAGGACTGGAGGAAGCACTGAGGGATGGGCAGGAGCTGCTGGATTCCAGAATAAGCAAAAGACAGGGCAAGATCCATGGCACTCAGGACCCTGGGGGGCATTGGTGTGAGGGCAGGAAAGGTCTCCCATTCGTAGCTTCTCCATCCTGAACCTGTTCCCTGCCACAAACCCACCTCGTGGTGGGCACCCTCCTCGATGTCGTGCTTGGGAAACGAGTATTCTGAGGCCCTGACCTCAAGAATCCTCCACACTTGGGCTGGAGCAGTGGCTCAGCAGTTTTGCACTTGCCTGGCATGCGTGAGGATGCAGGTTCAAACCCCAGCACCACGTACACAACCGAGTGTCAGAGCAACCAAGGCCACACAAAAAATTAAAACTAAAAATTGATTCTCTCTCTCACTGTCCCTCTCTCTCTTAAAAAAAAAAAAAAGAATCCTCCACACTTATCAGTAAGACCAGATTCACACCTGGACAACTCAGGACTGGTTGTGAGGCAAGGGCTAGACTGTAGGGCTCAGGTGCTCATGAGATAAAACAGTGGTTTGGGAGTAATCAAGGAGGCCTTCCTGGAGGAAAGAGCCTATCCCTGAGCTTCATGAAAAATGAGTATCTGTGAACACTTTCCAAGAAGATCATTTTTTTCTGCCCTTTGAGCCATCACCAGGATTAGGTCTGTCTCACCTTACCCCTCCCGCATCTCAGAAGGACTCTAAATCCCCATGAGAAAGAGTCTTCGTGCTCTCAGGTTACCTTTTCTCTTCCTTTAGTGATGTTGCTGACCCACATGTTGAGGCAGCCCCTCCTTTCCAGGAGCACACATGTGGAATGAGTGCCTACAAGACAGGTGGTCCTGTGCATCAGAGGCCCAAGGCCACCTGGGGAGTCAGTGCCAGGGGCAAGGAAGGTCAGGTCTCCCCTCCTCAAGGGTCAGGATCAGTGTGAGGCTAGGACAGTCCGCTGACTGAGATGCACCCCTGGTGACAGGCTGGACTAGGCTGGCCACAACCCTGAGTTTGAAATATCCAAGCTCAAAACACCAAATTAAAGAATAATGAAGGGGTTAGAGAGGTGGCTCAGTAGTAGAGCGCTTGCCTGGCATGCACAAGGACCCAGGTTCGATCCCCAGCACCACACACACAACTAACAGGTGGGAAAAACAGAAACGGATGAAAGAATAAAGTTAACTCTCTCTCTCCTTAAGAAAATAAAATAAAAATTGTCCTAAAAAATAAAGAATAATTAAGCTAACAGAATCTTCCCCATTGTCTTTGCTCTCCGCTGAGTGCTCCTTAATAATTCCATTGCTTTTAACTCACGGTCGGCTCAACGGAAGTGGGTTTTTAAGTAACGTAATTATTTCAGAACTTGCTGCTTCCAAAAACAATCTAAGGTTCCCCCTCCAGTCCTGTGACTCGGTGCTCTGTGAGCTATTTATTGTAATTAGCTTTGTATTGTATATCTAACATAAGCCAAAAGGAAAAAAATACATGAAAAATTGCCCATTAGCCAGAGAGCAGAACCCTGGTAGGAACCAGCCCTAAACACTGTGACGCTCAGAACTGCAATCAAGCGGGGGGCGAGGCACAGCTCCCGGGGTAATGCAGAGCAGAGGCAGACAAGTGGCTCTGAGGGTCCTCAGTGTCCCCTGGCGGGAGGGGCCCTCCTGGTTGGGAGCCGGGAGCAGGACAGACACAGCCAGTGGCTTAGGCGCTAAACCTTAGGGCTAGGATTGAAAGGAAAGTGCAGCAGGGTCAACCTTTGTGCGCTCCAGCTTGAAAGAAGGGCACTTTCCCACATCAGACGTCGCTACCTTTTCTCGCATCACATTCAGGATGCGGGATCCTGAACACCTGGAGACATCTCATGGTGGTCCCCCAGGCAGCGGCAGCTCAAGAGCAGGAGCACAGCGCTGTGTGCCCAAACTCCCTCATGCCTGTTCACCAGGACTTGGGAGCCCAAAGGTCAAGAACGCGAAGCCTGGGGGCGGACCTTCTGGGTTTGACTCCTGTTTCCATCCTTCTGTCTTTGGCAAGTAGCTTAATCTCTTTGCACCTCAGTTTCCTCCTCTGTGAATGAGTTGTACCTGCCGCATAGGGTTGTCATGAGGATTGAGTGGACAAGCCTCTCTGAAGCAGTTAAGAGAGGATGTGGTACCTAGAAACACGTGCTACACCCATGGTAGCTGATTCCAGTGGAAGAAAGAGTATGGAGCTATGAATATAAAGCAACGGAAGCAAAAGTGGCAATTATTTGCTAGGCTGAAGGCAGCAAATCTGCACCACTCACCCAGGACTTCACAGTCGGGTACAATTTACACATAAATGACTTTCAGCTAGACTTTCAGATGTGCGCTATAATTCTGGACCCAGGGGAGCTAAGGAGTGTGGATTTGTCCTATAGACACCAGGGAGCCAGGGAGTGTTCTTGAGGAAGGCAGTGTCCCAACTCTTGGTGACTGAAACCTTTTGTAGGGAATGCCTACCGAGAATGCTTAGAGAATGGGACGTGGGCCTCGAAGATCAACTACTCACAGTGCGAGCCCATTTTGGATGACAAGGTGAGTGGCCCTCCATCTGCCGGGCCCCTGGTCCTCATATAGGTGTTAGGACTCGGATTGAGGATCCCAATGGTGACAGAACCAGTTCTGTGTCACCCAGCCACTCCTGTGTGTCCCCCGTTCCCCTGCCCGTTTTGTCCTGTCCTGTGCTCCGTGGCACTGTGGTGGGAGTCAGGAAAGGGGATGAGGACAGCTCTCTTCTCCAGAAGAGCTTGGGCTGATGGAGGACACAGCCAAGGAAGAAGGGGACCCAAAAAGGAAGTGACCACATGACCAGGGCTCCACAACATCCATCAGACTGTGTGACCGTATGTCTTATTCCTCCTCTGAGCCTCAGTTTCCCCATCTGGCCTTCTGATTCTGTGACTCCCTGTGAGACAAGGGCAGCTGTATGCAAGGGCCAACCCCGGAAAGCTGTGTCCTGCTCACTGGGACCTTCCTGCCCTTCCTCCGCTCTCACTTTGGAACTAGATCCTGTGCCCCTGCAGTCCGGCCTCCTCCCCCACCTTTCTGTTGTCTTGGGGTACAGCGCGTGCCTCCCACTTGTCAGGCAAGCACTGTCCCACTGAGCCATATCCCCAGCAAGCTGTGTCTCCTGACTCCCACGAGGCATCTCCATCCCTCTCCCCACGCACCCAACACTGTCTTCAGTGGGGGTGGAACCATTCCCCCAAAAGAAGCCCAAGTACTGAGGCAAAAACACTTGTCTGCCCTGAGAAAGTGATGCTACCAAATGTGACCCCAGGGGCCTTTGCAGCCAGTGCCACGGAGGGGCAGGCAGGGTCGTAAGGCTTAGCCGGCCCTCAGAGGCAGTGGTGGCTGAAGTGGGGGTAGGGTGGGAACATGGGTCACCCCAGCAAGGGGAAGTCCCCTGGCTTTGTTTGCTTGGTGATAATAAAAGCAGACGGAGTGACCTAGCTTGGATCGTATTCCTAACGCCCTGCAGATGCTGCACCCCTCATTGCTGTACCCAGGGCAGACCCATCCCAGGGCATCCCCCAGACTTCCCGTAGGCTGCTGCTTCTGAGGGGGGAAGGCAGGTGGACACCAAAGAACAGATGTCAAAACCGAGGGCCAGAGATGAACCACCTCACCCTCAGCTGCTCAGCAGAGCCCCAACCCAGATGTGGCATTGTGGAACCCAGAGTTTTCTTTCATAATCTATAATGTGCCTCTGGGATATCTCAGAATAGACCATGTCCAAAGGTGACCCCAGAAATTCATGTCAGGAGGCCTGACCACAGCCATTTATATCAAGAGCCATCAGGACCAACGGGAGTGGGCTCTAGGAGCCAGGCATGGTGGTGATGCTTGGAGCGACTTCTGTCCCCAAGGTCAGGACACAGAGGGATGGTCATGGCTGGAGTACCCAGGCCACCCCCACACGTTCATGCCTCCTTCTCCTGCGTATGTGTGTCCAGCAGAGGAAGTATGATCTGCACTACCGCATTGCCCTCATTGTCAACTACCTGGGCCACTGTGTCTCCGTGGCAGCCCTGGTGGCCGCTTTCCTGCTTTTCCTGGCTCTGCGGTAAGTCCGCCTCCCAACCTGCTCTCTCCTCGTCTTCATCTCTCCTGGACATTCTCACCTCCCACTGGGGACCCTAGGGCCAGTTGGCAGAGGTGGGTTGGGCCTGGTACCAGGGCACTGACCATCAGCAGGTGTGTGTGATGCCAAGCAGGCCCAACCAGGGCCACCATGGGTGGGAATTTGGCTCCTGGTATAGCCTTGCCCTCTCCCCAGGCTGGGTCTCTACCTGGCCTCCGGGTGACCCCAGTCCCAGCTGACCCCTAGCCCCAGTCCCATCTGAGTTCTGACCCCAGCTAACCCTGACTGACCCCTACCCGGGGCCTCCCTCAGGAGCATCCGCTGCCTGCGGAACGTGATTCACTGGAACCTCATCACCACCTTCATCCTGAGAAATGTCATGTGGTTCCTGCTGCAGCTCATCGACCATGAAGTGCACGAGAGCAACGAGGTCACTACTCAGGGAGACCTGGGGCTGGGCTGGGGGTTCTGGCTCTGGGGGATGCCCACTCCCTGCTGGAAACCTCAGGTGCAAAGCTAAACATGAGCTCGCTTCCACCCCTGTCACTGTCCCACCAGGCCCAGAGCAAACCTCTGCTGAGCTTTCTCACTTTATCCCAACGAGAGACTGCTAGGGATTATTTCTCCCATGACACAGATGTGGAAGCTGAGGCACAGAGAGGTCAAGTGACTCCCCAGCGTCACATGCTATAATGACAACTCCATATCATGGGCTTCCTGCAATGCGGTGTCCACCCTGGATTTGTGTCAACTGCTATTGCCCTGTGTCCAGTTCATTGTAAAACAGTAGACTGGGCCATCCCAGTTCCTAGCACACCCACGAGGTTTCTCAATACGTTTTTCTCAGAGGGCCTGGACCTTAGCTTTGACCCCACACTGAGTCAACTTCAAACAAATTCAATCACAGGCCTTCCAGCACTACTGAGATATCACTTAGAGTAAAGGCCAGGCTTAGAGGAAGGGATCATTCCCCTCCCATCTAGAAAGCAGGACTTTCTAGAATGAAGGAGACGGAGCAGGGCTGGGACCATGGGGCAAAGCCGTGGAGCAGCTGGGTGCTCAGCGTGGGAGGGAGGAGCTGGCCTGTCCCAGTGCTCCCCTGAAGACTGGCTCACACCCGAGCCTGCTGTCTCCACCGTTCTCCATGTCCCACCCTTGCTCTGAAGCACCCTGGGGATGCGTCCAGGGGAAGGAGGACCAGGTGGGGGCTGTTGGGAAGCCCAGGCTTGGAGAGGCTGTGCATGGCCCATGTTAGCTCTGGGCAGGCTCTTCCCACCCCTGTATCCCAAGCAAGGTGCCCAGAAGGGTTGCCTGGCTCTGAAGGACAGGGACACACCCCCTCCGCTGAGGAGGAAATCATAGCAGCAGCTACAAACACAGCCAGGGCACTCCTTCCTTGTGCCCACCTGGCTGCCGCTCACTTCCTCTCACCACCCCTCACGGCAGTGTCCGTCGCAGAGAGCACAGCAACTTGCTCCCTTCAGAACCAGTGCTGGTGCTTCCAAGTCCAGAGTTTCCCCAGCCAGAGGCTTTGGAGAACACGCCCTGGGCTGCAGCCCCATGCCACACTCCCTTGACTCTCTTCTTTTGCTGGTTTTCATCTTTTTTCCAAATGAAATTTCATATCCCACCCCTACATGGGAGCCAGTCTGACTTGCTGTGGAGTGAAGGTGACCCCAGACGTGACTGTGCAAACAGCATAGTTCAGTTACAGCCTGTGCCCACGGAAGCTCAGAACCAGCTCTCCTCTTCCTTTATTAAGATGAGATATTAAAGCCAGATGTGGTGGTGCAGGCCTGTAATCCCAGTGGCTCAGGAGGCTGAGGCAGGAGGATCGCAGGAAGCTCAAGGTCAGCCTAAGCAACTCAGCAAGGCTCTGAGCAACTTAGAGAGGCCCTGTCTCAAAAGAAAATGTAAAAAGGGCTGGGGATGTGGCTCAATGTTAAGTGCCCCTGGGTTCAATCCCCATTACAAAAAAAAAAAAAAGGGGGGGCCTTGAAAACGATTTCTTAGCCTCAAGGAGAGAATGAAAGGGGAGGGGAAGCACAGACCTTCTTGGAAGTGAGATTCCATGGGGCCTGATGCCACAGCCGTCCCCCACCCAGCCTCCCTGCCCTGCCTGGGTGGGGTTGACCCTGCCAGGCCCCAGGAGTCCCTGACAGCCCCTCCCCTGTGCACAGGTCTGGTGCCGCTGCACCACCACCATCTTCAACTACTTTGTGGTCACCAATTTCTTCTGGATGTTCGTAGAGGGCTGCTACCTGCACACGGCCATCGTCATGACCTACTCCACCGAGCGCCTGCACAAGTGGCTCTTCCTCTTCATCGGATGGTGTGAGGCTCCCAGGGGTGGCAGGGCCCAGTGAGGGAGGGGCACTACTGACAAGGTCATCTCCCTTCACCCGGAGTCCAGTGCTAGAGAAGGGAAAGCCAAGAGGCCTTCCACAGGATGGTCCACACCTAGCCCTCCTCCCCTGCCCAGAGTGGTCAGTCCAAAGTCCCTTGTCTCTGGCTTTATCCAGGTACAGTGGCACTCACTGTAATCCAGATGACTCAGAAAGCTGAAGCAGAAGGATCTCAAGTTCAAAGCCATCCTTAGCAACTTAGTGAGACTCACCAACTTAGCAAGACCTTGTCTCAAAATAAAAAAATAAAAAAGGACTGGGGACATAACTCAGTGGTAAAATGCCCCTGGGTTCAATCTCTAGTGCAAAAAAAAAGGCGGGGGGAAGAGCAAGAAACTGGATAGTTCTACTTCACTGTCATAAAATCTCCAGGATCACACTACCCCCTGCTTGGAGAAGATGACTAGAAGAGGGACCAGGGATGCAGGACTAGGACACCTCTGGGTCATGGATGGCCTGCAGTTGGAAAAGCAGAAACATGGTCCCAGACCCCGTATGGTCCCCTACCCTGGATTCTACACGAGAGTCCCTATCCATGGACCCCTGCAGCCTGTGTCTGTCCTTCTTTCAGGCATCCCCTGCCCCATCATCATCGCCTGGGCTGTTGGCAAGCTCTACTTTGAGAATGAACAGTAAGTGGGACAGGCCGGCCATCTGGGTTGTGGGGTTAGCACAGCAGCTTGGGCTGGACAGATTTTCTCTCCTGTAGTTCTGAGACTGGAAGAAATATCCTCCTTCCCAGGAACACTTACGTGGTGGGCTTGTTGAATTCCGTGGAGAACTATGGTTCCTTGAAGTACCCCATGTGTGTGGGTCTTTTGGCCATTGCAGTGTCCTGCTCCTCAGAGTTGGATGTGGCAGATCTGCTAAGAATCTGTGGATGAGACCAAGGTCTCAGGGCTCTCCATCCAAGGCCACGTCAATGAGCAAGCGAGGGAGTCAACCAAGAGCTTGCTTTTTGTCCTTTCTTAAAATTTGAAATGGTCTTTTATTTCACCGTGTGTGTGTGTGTGTGTGTGTGTGTGTGTGTGTGGTTTTTAATGTTTTTATTTGTGCATTATAGTTATACATTAATGGTGGGGTTCACTTTGACATATTCATGTATGCCTGTAACATAATTTGCTCCATTTCAATCCCCAGTACTTCCCCTTATCCCTCCCCTGATTTCTTACATTTTCTCTACTGGTTTTTCTTCTATTTATTGGTTTTTTTTTAATCGGTGCATTGTAGTCACACATAAAAGTGAAATTCATTGTGATACACTCATGCATGGACATAGCATAATTTGATCAGTTTCATTCCACAGTTCCTCCCCTTTCCCATCCCTCCCCATCCCTTCTCAATCCTCTTCCTCTACTCCACTCTTCTCTTTTCTGTTTTCATGGGATTTTTTAATTCCTTATTTCTCTCTAGCTTTTGCATATGACAGAAAACTTTTGACCCTTGCCTTTATGAGTCTGACTTATTTCACTTAGCATGATGTTCTCCAGTTCCCTCTGTTTATCAACAGATGACATAATTTCATTCTTATTTATGGTTGAGTAAAAATACCTTGTGTATATATACCATATTTCCTTTATCCATTTGCCTGTTAATGGGCACCTAGGATGGTTCCATAACTTGGCTATTGTAAATTGTACTGCTATAAACATTATTATGCATGTATTGTTATAGTATGCTGAATTTTAGTTCTTTTGGATAGATACCAAGGAGTGGGATTGCTGGGTCATATGGTGGTTCCACTACACATCTTTTGCAGGATCTCCCTACGGCTTTCCAAAGAGGTTTTACGAATTTGCAGTCCCACCAATAATGCACGAGTGTATTTTTCCCCTCACATCCTCACCAGCAATTATTGTTAATTTGTATTCTGATGACTGCCATTCTAACTGGAGTGAGATGAAATCTCAAGTTTTGATTTGTATTCCCCTGACTGCTAAGGATGTTAAACATTCCTTCAGATATCATTGTCCATTTTTATTTCTTCTTTTGGGAAAATGTCCATTTAGATCATTTGCCCATTTATTGAGAGAGAGAGAGAGAGTGTGTGTGTGTGTGTGTGTGTGTGTGTGTGTGTGTGTGCATTGAGTTCTTTATATATTCAGGATATCAATCCTCTGTCAGAAGAACATTTGGCAAAGATTTTCTCCCATTCCGTGGGCTTTCTCTTCAGCTTGCTTGTTGACCCATCCTAGGGTCCTTTCTGCACAGGAAAGGACTGAGCCACAGCTTAGATGACAGCTCTGCTGTGGGCCAGCCAAGGAGCACCCATGAAGTCAGGTGCCAGCAGCTGAGAGGAGGAACTCTGGGGAACATCAGTCTCTGTGTGCAGATCACAGCATTTCAGAGCCTGGAGAGTGTTTAGGGGTATGTGTGGGGGCAAGGATGGAGTAGATTCCCAGGAACTCAATGTTAGGAAAGGCTCGTAAAGGTGAAAGATGCTCAAGAACAGAAGGTCTGACTTGGTAGAGTGTGAGCTTCCTGTCAAAGAGGGTGTTCAGACAGAGACCAGAAACGCAGCTGGGAAGCAGGAGCGCTTCCTGGGGACCCTCCAGCTTCTCCCCTGACCCAGCATTCCTGCAGAAGAAGCCAAGCCTTTGGCAGCTAGCGAGGCCAGCCAGGCAGCAAGCTCCTTCAGCGCGGTGCGGGAGGCTCAGCTCAAAGCCTGAAGACCCGGCTCAGGCAGCGGAGGCTGCACCTCCACATCGGTTGCTTTGTGCAGCTGAGCATCTGGCACGCAGAGCAGCAGGTTCCAAGCAATGTGGGAACAGGTGGCACAGGGCAGTTAGGCCTTAGGCCAGTGAGGGGGGCCCAGCTCTCCCTTCATGCCTGTGCTGGGGCATGCCCAGCCCTGTGCCCCATAGACTGCAATGGGGCGGGGAGGAGACTCCAGACCTTCCCTTAGTCTGGCTGGAGAAATCAATCTCACCATGTGCCCACAAGACGGAGCCGGGGTAGTAATCTGAGCCAGGTTGTACACCAAGGCTTTCTGGGAAAGGGAAGCCCTGGAGATGGGGCTCAGGAAGGGCCGAGCTGGGGGTTCTGGTTCCAAGTTGGGAGTGGTCCCCCGGCACATCTCAGCAGGCTGTCTACAGCCACCCCATCTTTGCAGGTGCTGGTTTGGCAAGGAGCCTGGCGACCTGGTGGACTACATCTACCAGGGCCCCATCATCCTCGTGCTCCTGGTAGGTCCTCAGTGGGAACCGGGATGGGGCTGGGGCACTGGGAGGACAGCAGAGGTCCCAACTAAGCAGAGATGCTGGGAAAGACATGGCCCCAGCAGCCCCTTGCAATCCCTGTACCAAGTGGGCACCACCCAATTCCTCAGATTCTGGGGAGTCCCTGCTCCTCTCTGGACCTCAAGTTCATTCTCTGGGTGGACACAGGTCTGATTTGGTGGATTTCTAGTACCTTCCCCAGTCTGACTTCCCCTTACCAGGTACAATTCTGAGACATCCAGGTGAGCAGGCAGCTGGTGGCAAGAGAAGGGTGTGTGGCTCCTGTGCAGCCTAGAACCGTGATCCTCTCTGCCCCCAGTGACCCACTCCGGGGTGCCACCCACCACCCCCAGCCTGGAGCAGCAGATCCCAAATGCAGCATAATGAGCGATTGTTCCTTGTCCAGCTCCCCGCCCTTTGCCAAATGTATTCGCATCTAAGGTATAATTGCCACCG
>PVKS010053039.1:0-10541 GCA_004027875.1 Aplodontia rufa
GATTCTCAATGCAACAGGGAGATGACTCCCTAGGATACTTGGAGGCATAGGGAGGGGGGAGGGTGTATGAAGAACTCATAGGAGTCCAGAGAGTGGGAATATGGGGCAACCATCCCAGAAGCCGATGTCATTCCTCCACGAGATACCCATTTAACGTGTGAGTTCTTCTGGGGGAAACTGCAACAGGTGAAACCCAAGGTGGTCATCCATGTTTTGGTATTACCCCTGGATAACAAAGTATATATACATTGATTACTGTTGGTTTGATAATGTTTTCCCCTCTATTGTATCTCTATGTACTTCTAATAAAATAAATAAATAAATTTAAAAAAAAGAATTTCCTGATATTTCCCTCTCCCACTCCCTTTACCTAATTTGGAAACAGAAATAACCAGTGTTGTACTACACCATACCCCGTAAAAAGTCCTTAATTTAAGCACAGGGTACTAGGGATCCTGTGCAAGACCCAATACTACACTGTTCTTTATCTGACTGTTATCATCCCCACAGGGCAAAGAATCCAGGGGAAGAGACAGTGACATAAGCACCCAAAACTTGTGTCTCTCGTACCTTCTAGACTCAATAACTGGAATCCCAAAATTTCCTGACCAGTGGCCCTGAGCCCTCTTCCAGTGTCTGAAAAGGCCTCTCTGCTCTGACTCCCAAGAGCAAACCAGACCATCAAAATATTTATCTCTTAGCCATAGGAGTCACCAAGGGTGAATATTTGGACTAAGGGGATAGAAGACAATATGAATGAGGTGGGATAGGTAATTGAAATTGTGTACATATGCATGCAAGGTTTCATGGTGCAGAATGGAACCAGGGGTGGGAAGAGAATGTAGAGTAAAGGGCCTATTTTTTCTGAAAATGGTAAGGACAGGCCCATCTATATAATTTATATCAGAGAATCTACAAAGAGTTATTGTTAACATTTAGTCTTATGAACATTTTTGCAACATAAAAGCATTAATATACTTCTCACTCACTTATGCCACACTCAAAAAATTTTTTTAAGTTCTATACAATCAATTCTTATTATTCATGGTAGTTGTGTTCTATAATCTTGTCAATGAATGCTGAATTAGTTAATATTGAACTATTGCTTCTAGAGGAAATACAAGGTTAGGTTCCCATGAGCCTCTGGTCACATTTTCATCAAATGAACAACACAGCACCTTCTTTTCTTTGTGTTTCTGTTTTAAAACAACATATTTAATATGTAATTTTTCATTCACCAACATTGAACTCACAGCCTGCAGCACTATAACCCATGCCTAAAGATGTTATCCAACACACTAATTGTCTCCATAAAGCATGTCACAGCTCTTTCACTTAGCAACATCAGGTAACATTTCAGGACCATGCTTCAGGGCCACTTTTAATGGTGAAATCACCAGACATACACACACACACACACACACACACACACGAAACGAATGGAAATAAATAGAATACAAAAGGGACATTTATTAATAGTGTGAGGGTTGAAACAAGAAAGCAGGGTATGACCTTGTTCTACTTCAGCAGGGAACATGTGCATTGGACAACTCAAATTTTTCATCATTTTGTGCTTAAGAGTAGATGACTACGAAGGATTCATGAGTACTAATCTTGGTAGTACATATAAATTTGGGAAAGTAAGCAAATTCACAAAGACTGAATCCACAAATAAAAGGGATCATCTCTAATTGGAAGTCTGAGATCTTCCTCTTGGGGATTCACCTCACCTTGACCCAGATCCCAAGGGATTTATGGAATCAATAAGGTGAAGCAAGTCTGCCCAAAAGAGAGTTTCACTTTCCAGTCTAACCTGTAAGAAGCTTGCAAGTAACCTCCATATGCTAACAAAAATCACAAACCGAATGAACTGAAAAATTCTTAATAGATCCATCAGAAAAGTGAGGTTAAAAGGCAAACTACCTATTCCCATACTGCAGAGACAGGAAAATATAGACAATCATAACCTACCTGAGCAGAAACCTCCATGGGAGCCAGAGCCAGGAGAGGGAAAACTGTTATTGACAAATTGCTGGAGCCTCTATGGACACATCTGAGATAGAAAAACTCCAGGGTATTTAATAACGGGGTGGACAGAGTCCCAGGAGCAAACAGAGGCACAATATTTGTGGAGTATATGCCACATTCAAACAACTGAATCTAGAGGCATACTATACACTGTTTCTGTTTTTTGTTTTCTTTTTAAGAGAGAAAGGGAGAGAGAAAGAGACAATCAATTTTATTTAATTTTTCATCTGGCCTTTGTTTTCTGGACACTTAGTTGTGTATGTGGTGTTGGAGTTTGAATCCAGGTCCTCACACATGCCAGGGAAGTGCTCCAACCACTGAGCAACAGCTCCAGCCCAACCCTACAACTTTTACAAAAATAACTCAAAATGAGTCAAACCTAATGGCAAAATGCAAAACTATAATTATAACTCCTAGAAGTTAGCATAGGAGAAAATCTAAGTGACCATAGGAATGGCAATGACATACTATGTACAAAAACAAGTATATGATCAAAGACAAAAGAATGATAAGCTAAATTTTATTAAAATTAAAAACTTTAATTGGTAAAATGATAATGTCAAGAGAATAAGTAGACAAGCTACAAATGGAGAAAAATATTTCAAGATACATCTGATAAAGGACTGTTATCCAAAATATGGGGAAAAAACTTTTCAGACTCAACAATTAGAAAATGAACAACACAATTTAAAAATGGGTCAAGACTCTTAACAAGATATTTCACCAAAGACATTCAGATGGTAAATTAGTGTAGGAAAAGATGTTCCACATCATGTAATCAGGAAAATCCAAAATAAAATGTAAGATACCAGTATATTCCTATTAGGAGAACCAAAACTCAGAACACTGAAAACACAAAAGCTAGTGAGGATATAAAACAGCAGGAACTTTCCTTTGCTGCTCTCATTCGGGTGGGAAAGCAAAATGTACAGCCCCTTTGGAAGACAGTGCTGCGGCTTGGATCTGGGATGTCCCCCAAAGCCTCACATGTTGAAGGCTTTATCTCCCACACAGCAATGTTCAATGCTGAGGCTTCTGGGAAGTGATGGGATTATAATGGCTCAGATCTCGTTGATGCATCACTGCATTAATTGATTCATAATTTGATGACATAACTGGGAGATAATGGAAACTATAGGAGGTGGAACCTAGTTGAAGGAACTTGGTTTTGGGGGTGTGCCCTTGGGGTCTATAATTGTCCCAGGTCCTTTCCTCTCTCCCTGCTTCCTGGCTGCCATGAGGTAAGGAACTTTTCTCCACCAAACCTTTCGCTATGATTTCTGCCTTGCCTCAACCCCAAAGCAACAAAGCAGACCAATCATGGACTGAAACTACGAGCCCAATTAAATTTGTCCTACTTTATTTTTCTAAAGAATTTTTGTCACATTGTGAAAAGTGACTAGCAGACAGTTACTTTCTTATAAAATTAAACATACTATTACCACATGATGCAGGAATAGTGTTCCTTGGTATATACCCAAGGGAATCAGAAACTTTTTTTGCCCACCTAAAACTCTGCACACAGATATGTATTTCAGTTTCTTTCATAATTTATAAAATTTGGAAGCAAGTCAGATGTCTTTCAGCAGGTGAATAGATAAACTGTGGCACCTCTAGGCAATGAAATATTACCCATCATTAAAAAGAAATGGGCTATTAGGACTGGGCATGGTGGCATGAGCCTGTCATCCCAGCTGCTCAGATGACTGAGGCAGGAAAATCATAAGTTTGAGACCAGCCTGGGCAACATAGGTCAGAGAGAAAGAAAGGAAGGAAGAATGAAAGAAAATAAGAAGGAAGAAAGGGAGAGAGGGAGAGAATAGGGAAGGAAGAATTAATATGAATTGGTAGCATAAAAAGATGAGGAAACATATATTAATTGAAATAAACTAATCTGAAAAAGGGTACATATGTCTAACTATATCACACAGTGGAAAAGGCAAAACTATGGAGACATTTAAAAGCTCAGTGTTCACCAGAGTTGAAGGAGTTGGGGTGAGTAGGCAGAGAACAGAGAATTTTTTGTTCTGTGAAATTACTTTATGATCCCATATTGATAAAAAGGAGTCATTTATCAATTGTCCAAACCCATAAAGTCTGCAACATGAGTTAACCCTAATGCAAACTATAGACTTCGGGTGATAATGTGTCCAAGTTAGCTGTAACTAACGTCTTACCACTTTTGTGGTGAAGTTGATAGTAGAGGAGGCTAAGCATATTTGGAGTCAGGAAATATATGAGAAATATATGTGAACCTAAAACTTCTCTAACATGCAAAATCTATTTAAAATGTTTAATGAGAAAAAAAAAAGATTTACATTCCCATGGTGACAGTCATATTTCAGACTCTACTCCAACAAGAGCCAAGAAAGAAAAACATAGTCACACTCAGTAGAACAGATATCAATATCTGTTTTTTCTTTCCCAGCTCTAGGTAGAGACTAAATCACTTTGTCTTTCCAACTCCAGGGCCTCTCACAATGTATCCCACAAAGCAAGTCCAAATATAGTTGTTCAATTAAATAAGAATATGTGAATGGGAACACCAGTCCTCTATCAAAGACTCTCCTGTCTCCAGTTATGGAAGATCCTCAGGTTCAGAGTAATCGACAATGAAATACAGTTTATGAGAAAGATCTTTAAATGATCCATTATATCCAGTTTCCCTTCATCAGCCTTCTAAAGCTATCCAGTGTAAAATTTCAATATCAGATCTTGGCACAACACAAGTACACATCCATGGGTTCCACTTCCACCAATTCAATTATCTGCAGATCAAAATTAATTTTAAAAAACTATCTGCAATAGCCAAATTATAAAACTAATCTAGGTATCCATCAACAGATGAACAAAGAAAATGCGGTATGTTTGCACAATAGAGTTTTATTCCACCATAAAGAAAAATGAAATTGTCTTTGCAGGAAAATGGATGGAATTTAACAACATTATGGTAATATTCTTAAATAAGCCAAACTCAGAAGGCCAAAGGTCATATGTTTTCTCTCCTATGTGGAAGCTAGAGAGGAAAAAGGGGGGGGGGAGTTTAGGAGGTATGGGATCTCATGAATACAAAAGGGAGATCAGTAGAATAGAAGAAAGGACTGGGGAGTGGGAGAAGAGGATGGAGCATGGAAGTGCTGTGTAATGATATTGGCCAAATTATATTGTTATATTGTGTTCATGAATATGTAAAAATAAGCCCCACCATTATGTACAACTATAATGAATCAATTAAAAATATGAAAAAGTTTTGTCTGTACTGACTGCATACAGACTTTTTTCTTGTTATTCATTCCTTAAATAATACAGTATAATGGTATTATGCCATATTGGATATATAAGCCAACTAGAAACAATTTGAAGTATGTGGATGGATGCACATAGGTGATATGCAAATACTATGTTATTTTATGTAAGGGACTTGAGTATTCTTGGATTGTGGTATCTGCAAAGCATCCTGGAACTAATCCTCTGTGAATACCAGGGGAAGATCATATATTCTAGCATAGTTTTTCACAGTCAAAAAGTAAAGAAGTACCTTCCTTTTTCAGTGATAATAAACTGCCTCATGATTTCTTCAGAAAATTATGCATGTCCATTTTTAGTGTGTAGGAAAAATCAGCCACCTGCCACAGGACTGGCCACAGATATGGGATCTCCCACTTTGTTTCAGCATTAAGCAACCATTGCTTCACATCATAGTACATGGTCCAGTTATTGCCTTGAGGAGAGCCACCCGCTCAGATGACAGGTTTTCATCTCCATGTTTGCCTCTGAAAGGCTCACACTCTATGAAGGATGTTACTTCCTGTATTGCATATAACAGGATTCTGTTAATTATTCTAAACAATTAAAACCCAAGTAGGAAATACAAACCTTAGAGCAAATTAAGTTCTCACAGTTGCTAGATTCTTTATTTGTAGTACCAACTCATTCTCCAATTCAGGAGGAATGATCTTTGTAAAGAATCCTAAGAAACTTAGAGTAAGTAAAAATGATAAATGTTGACTTTCATAGTCTCCTTCCAACCCTAAAAATCTCTGATTTGTTTTTTTCTTAAGGCCTTACATTGTCAAGACCCAAGGATGCTTAAATAAAAAGCCATTGCAAATAATAAGTAATGGGCCCTATTATTCAAGTAATAAATGCCTTGAATGAAATAAATAACTCAAAAGAGGAAAAAAATTAGAAGATAAAAAAGAGCTGCAAATGTCTTTCTAGTTAACATTAAAGATAGTAGGAAGCCCCCAAAAATACCTCAAAGAAGAACTCAAAACTAAGCAAGTTGTAAAAAGTAGATTCTAGTTCTTGCCTTCCCCCAAACTGTTCTTGCAGAATGTCAATAGTTTTAACTTCACTATTCTAAGCGTGATGAGGCATTAAGCAGCCAACTGTCCCCAACATTGTGCCATCAAGGCCTGGGATTGCTAGCAGCAATGCAGTGAGTTGTATTCTGGTCAAACATTCAGACTGACAATAAGAAACACATTTTCATTTTTCTTCATCACACAAAAGGAAGTTCTACCTAGAAATTGAACAATATAGAAAAATCAAATTTATTTTTGACTCATAGATTCTTCCCACTGTTTCCATGTTTTTTTTCCAGTGTCTTCCTGGGAAATCTTCCCCTTCCATATTCCCTTTTGGCTAATTGCTCCATTCAAGGCATTTATCAGGGCTCATTACTTATTATTTACAATGGATTGTTATTTAAATACCTATCCATATCCATAACCACCATTTTCATCCCATCCTGTTTAGTCCGCTGAAAACAAAATTTCCCAACACATGAGACAATTTCTTTAAAATTCCCACAATACCCTTTCTTTGTTGTATTTCCAATTTCCATTTTCCTGAACTTCTCACATTTAAAATGCATAATTAACACCTCAGATTTGGGGACATCTATTTTTCTTTACTTTCTATTTTCCTCTGTCATGTTTTTGTTTTTGTTTTTTATAGACAGCTTGGACTAGGTACTCAATAATGTGAAGCACATTTAATAAAAATAATAAAATTATCCATTGCTACATTAAAAGCATTGATCACAGGAGCCTGTCTCAGAGAGGGCTAGAGAACATTTGTCCTTTTTGATTCCTTCAATGTTGTGATGGAAATCACAGACTTATAAACTAGTCTTTTTGCATGTTGCTGCATGTTCTTTATTTAAATGTATCATAATGGCATCCAGAATATTGAGTCGTTTTCCTGTAATAAATTTTTAATTTAGAAAGATAAAAAAATTTATGTGACATTCATTGGGCAACTGAGTAGTATTATAAATCCTATTTTTGTCTCAACAAAGTAAACATCTCTTGTTGTTGTTTGGTACAGTACAAAGAGCTAGTGCTTTTGGTGTTTAATCTGCTGATATCATCTAAATTGGTTTCTTTTACAGGAATTTATTTATTGTATATGTCTTTGGGTAAGACAGAACGTGATGTTGTGTCTTATATCTTTTAAATTTCTACTTCCACCAAGCATCAAAGAGGAAATAATTTACAGAAGGAGGGAAGCTCACCACCATTTCTAACTACTGAAGAGGATTTGAGCTATTTCCAGAATGTTCTTCACAATGAGATACATCAGGGTAAGTGTGCCATTCCTCCATAAGCATGTAAATACAGCTTGGTCTTATTAATCCTAAAAAGAAAAATGAGCAACACAATCTTCTCAAATTCTATATTTCCCTCTTTCATTTTCCAGATTTCAGTGTATAATGATATAGTACATATCTGTCCTTCTTTCATGAAGCAAATTGCCTCCCTGTTAATTAACCTCTATGCTAATTAGGTTATTTGAGACCTACTTATAGAGTATACAGAGATAACAACATTTCCATTATGTCAGCAATCAAAGCCAAACAAGGACAGGATGATGCTGGTGATCAAAGCTCATCACTGAAATTCAGGGACAAGAAGGAAAGGGTGCTCTGACTTCAAAAAGACTGCATGATAGTGTCAGGAGTTGTTTGCTTATTTTTAAGAGAAATTTCACACGGAATCATCTGAAGGATACACTGTAGGAGGAAGATTTAACTCTAAGCCAATGTCACTTTACTTTGATCCTTCAATCTATTCTCCTTCCACCCCTCCCAAGTTAAGGAGTCTGGTGACAAGTGGAACTCTTTGACTTGCCAGAAATACCCTGATTTGTTTGGATAAGAAAATCAAAAGATGAATCTTTTCCTGAGGACTCAATCATGGTGGGCAGCTTTTAGACAAACTCCTTCTCTTGATAAGTGTGTTAGTTAGCTTTCCATTGCCATGACAAAATATCTGAGGGCATCAACTAATAAGAAGCAAGATTTGTTTTAGTTCACAGTCTTCGGAGTATTCAAGACATGGTCACTTGGTTTTGTTGATTCTGGGCCTGTGGTGAGGCAGTATATCATGGCAGGGATGTCATGGCAGACCAAAGCTGCTCATCTCAGTGTGGATAGGAAGCAGAGAAATTGAGAGGGAGGTCAGGAAAGGGGAGAAGGGAACAAACCCTTCAAAATTGTCCCCCAGTGACCTACTTCCTCCAAATCAGCCCCACCTCCTAAAGGTTCCACTATCTCCCAATAGTATCAACAGCTGGAACCAAACCTTCAACATGTGACCCTTGGGGGAACATTCCAGATCAAAATAACAGTAACACATAGGGCCGAGTCTAAGCAGGTTTACATGACCAATCAAGTAGTATTACCTAATAACCCAAGGTCAGCTTGCAGTTTTTTCCCAGTATACAATAGGGTAGGGTGGGATGGGGAACTTTAGCAATTACTTTTCAAATCCCACCCTCCTTAGACCCTTTGCAAAAGATACAACCAGTCATCAATGTTGTCAATTCAAAGTGCTTACTTACCATTCTACTAAGTTCCATTAGGCAAACAGGAATTGTACAAAATTTGTCACTACTGGCCTCTGTTTTGCTCCCATTTCTAATATCCCTAGAGATATGCCCTCTAGACTGCCTCATCTACCATCATCCAGCCTCAACCAAAGGTATTCAGCATACACAAGCCAGAACAGCCAGAAAGTGAGGAAATTTCAAACACAAATCACATTCCACTGAAGTACCATAACACTTACACTTTCACATTGTACGGTCAGCAAGGCTCAGATTTAATTAAAGCACTCAATTGCACCATTACCATTTTGGTGACAGTTCAGGTATAAATATATTAAGCTCAATTTTTTCCAGGCACTGCTTGTCAGCACTCTCCTTAAATGCCCCTTTGTCTTCTCAAGCCTCTTTCCAAAGCCCTGAACTTTTAGCTTATAAATGATTAGTACCTACACACTTCCACCTCCAATGCTCAAGTTAAATTACTGTCTTTATCCTTTTCCTGGATTCCTCAGGAGTAATAAGTCTTTTCCATTGAACTATAATTCCTCCCTTTTAACTTTAATCAAAACTGCGTTGACATCTCGACCTCCTTCTTCAAAGCTGACTTCTTTATATCTCCTCTCTCACTGGCATGGACATAAGTTTTCACATGTGCTGGACCTTGAAGCCTATTTTCTTACTGCTTGGTTCCATCATTTCTTCCTCTTGCCTTAATTTCTTTATTTTTCCAGTTTTCTACTTTCTTTTGGAATCCTTTTCTCCCATTCATTAATTTTAAAAAATATATATTTTTTGAATGCCATGTTTGTGCCAGAATATGTTCTGAAGATGTGAGATATGTACATGAAAAAAAACAGACAAATGCCCCTTTGCTTGCAGGGCTTACATTATAGCAGGTAGAAACAAAGAAATAAAAGGAGCATCCTAAATAAATGCACTTTTGGTGGTTGCTAATACTTTAGAAAGTAAGGGGAACAGGAGCTCATGGAGGTAGTTTTGTGGAGAAAGATTTGATCATTATGAGGGAGTTGGCTAAGCAGATACCTTGGGGAAGAGCACCCAAGAGGAAAAAAACAGCCAGCTCAACCAAATATCTCAGGCAGAATGGTGTTTGGCCTTGCCTGAAAGAATCATAAACAAGGAAGTGTCCAGTATGGACAGAGAATTGTAAGGGAGGGGAAAAACAGAGATTCATTGACTTGTCTTGAAATTCACTTTCTCTATGTGCTCTATAGGGTGTTTCCACTCAAAGTACAATCATATTCCTTTAAAATCCCATAATATATGCTTCTGTGTCTAGGTTGCTCCTGTACATTTAGAGAAGTAGTTGTAAACTCTCTCTGTTTGCTGATGACATGATCCTGTATCTAGAAGATCCAAAAAACTCCATCAATAAACTGCTCGAACTCAGAAGTAGATTTAGCAAAGTGGCAGGATACAAGATCAACACACATAAATCAATAGCTTTCCTTTATACCAATAATAATAGGACTGAAGAAGAAGTCAGGAATTCAGTTCCTTTCAAGATAGCTTCAAAAAAAAAAATAAAATACTTGGGAATCAACCTAACAAGGGAAATCAAAGATCTCTTCAATGAAAACTTTCGAACATTGAAGAACAAAATCCAAGATGACCTAAGAAGATGGAAAGATGTCCCATGCTCTTGGATAGGCAGAATT
>PVKS010053040.1:0-10527 GCA_004027875.1 Aplodontia rufa
GGGGAGTTTGAACTTCTGGCTGGAGAGAAGGTTTCCAGGGGAGACCTTACAGACTACTGGTGTCTTTTGAGGTACCTGCCTGTTCCTGGATGGCGAGGACAGTTTCAACGGCTTCTGATCATGCAGCACCTTTGAAATCAAAGTGCACCGCTCAGCGTCTTGGGTGATTTCTTCCTGGCTTGTAACTCAGTTATTTTAGAAAAAGTGCGTGGGTTCTTGTTAGATAGTAAAAATAGCAACTGTGTCACATGTCATTTTTCTTAATTAAGCACTTATATCACATTTTTTGTTTCTGAAGTGCTTTGGAGACACCCAGATTCCTTGTCAGTGATGGTGTGTTGGAGCCTTACCTTGGAGAGTTGGGCAAGGGGTGGTTACACAGTATTTTGAAGCGTTGGCCAGTGGGGAATAGCAGCATTCTGAGGCCCCGCTTCTTGTTAATCCTGGATTGGCCCTGCTCCTAATGCATTGATGAAAGAAAATGGTAGAGTCTGAGAAAGGAAAACTTCTTTGACAGATTCCCACAATCTGGGAATAATGGCCTGGGCATGGTGGCACATACCTATAATCCCAGTATTCAGAATTCAGAAGGATTAGACAGAAGGGTTGCAAGTTCAAAGACAGCCTCAACAACTTAGTGAGAACCTGTCTCAAAAAAAAAAAAAAAAAAAAAAAGGCTGGGGATGTTGCTTGGTGGTTAAGTGCCCCTAGTCCCTAGTCCAATCCCTTAGGAAAAACAACAAAACAAAAATCTGGGTGTGATGGTAACAAAACTGGTCCTTGATAGATGGAAATTAACTTGCTGCAAAACATCCAGTCTAAGGAGGCTCCACATTTGAGTTAAAATGAAGCATTTTCTGAAATGGGTAAATAAAAGGCAATTAAAAATGCAGGAGGAGGGGGTTGGAGCAGTGGCTCGACGGTTAGGGTGCTTGCCCTCCTTAATTCCCCCCCCCCTTCACCAGTGTGTAGAACATAAATGCTCTGTAAATGTACAAACTGAAATAATCGGGTCAGAGCGTGTCCAATCTCTCCTTCACAGGTTCAAACCCCTGCACCCACGTACACAGCTAAGTGTCAGAGCAATGAAAGTCATGTGAAAAACTCAATAATACTCATTCTCTCTATCTCTCTTTCTCTCTGTCTCTCTCTCTCGCTCACTGTCCTTCTCTCTTAAAAAAAAAAACTGCAGGAGTATCTCTTGGTATATTTTGCTCCCTGGAATCTAAGAAAAGATCCAGAAACACAGTGAGTTGTTATTTATTCCTAAATTTTCTATTCCATTTCTCATAATAATCCCCTATCAGAGAATTATTTCCTTTGGTTCACTCTTTCTTTGATTCTGTTTCTGATAATTGTGCATCATATTTGGGATAAGCTGTAGCTCTTAAAATTAAACATTTTTTTTCCTAGTTCTTTTAATACCTTATACCTTTTCTTTGCCTGGTACCAATTAGGTCACTAAAGAAAAATTATCTCCCTGACCCATGGTTATTTATAATTTGAGCCACATCATTGCTCAAATAATTTCCTAAATGACTTGTCAATTTCCTCTTGATCAATTTTCTTTCTTTCTTTTTTTTTTTTTTGAAAGAGAGAAACAACTTTATTTAGCTTTTCACATGGCCTTAGTTGTGTACGTGGTGCTGGGGTTTGAACCCGGGTCCTCATGCTTGCCAAGCAAGCGCAGAAACAGCTGAGCCACCGCTCCAGCCCATGATCAACTTTCTTATCTTGTTAAACTTCGTTTGCTCTGATGGTCAGTGGCCCTTCACAGGGGTCCAGGGGTGATTCAAATGTTGGACTTGGACCATGGGTTTTTCCCATAGACCCCAGGGTGCACAGCTCAAAATGCATCTAGCATACATCTCAATATTGTCAGGTGGCTTTTTTTTTTTATCATGAGTGAAAGCTTATCTCAGATTGTAAGAGAAATTAAGTAGAGAGTCCTCCTGCAATTCAAAGCAGCAGCTCTCCCATTATCTCTTACAATGTGCCACACACTGTGGTCATCATCAGAAAATCAGAAATGACCGAGACCAGCCTCTGTTCTGGAAGGTGGCAGCAGGGACACTCATTGCGATATCGTCAGGCGGAGTGCTCTGAGACTGGGAACAAGGGTACAGGAAGGTCATTTGTGTTCAACTCTGCAAATGACATGACATGGGCAGTGTTGTTCTCATTTTCCAGATTTGAAGACTGAGGTTCTAAGAGGTGTGTCACAGCTTGTGAACCAAAGGGCTGGTACAGGAGCTCAGAGAGTTCCTCCCAGCAGTTTTTCATGCTGGCCTCTTACCAATCTGAGTAGCATGAAAGAAAAAAGCCCAAGTGTGCTTTCCTGGGGCTTTCCTACGTGCCTGGAGCCCCAGCCCCTCTGAGTCCTGTTGGAACCAAGTGATGGAGTGGGTGAGTGCATGGGAGTGGGGTGCGGCTTTGAGGGGGGTTAGAAGGCACGTGGGGGATTGCAGGGACTTGAGCACTGCAAGCCTTGCTCATTCATTTACAGGACAACATCCCCTTCTCTCCTGATGAAATCACCTTCCTGTCTCCTTCTACCACTTCTGTGATGAGACCTGTGGATAGAAATGCCCTACACAGGCGGTGTGTGTGCAGGTGTAGGCCAGCTGCTAGCCCCCTCGCCAGTGGGGTTCTCACCCTCTGTTGTGCAGCTCACATTAAATTGCTTGATCTCAATGAGCCCCAAAGGCTGAAAGACTTGTGCACCTCCATTTCTCCTGTTCCAGGTGGCCAGAGGTGGTGAGTTGAGTGAGAGAGGCGATCATAGCAATGCAGGTAAACTGCTTCCTCACGTAGCCATGGTTTCCCCCGCTGTGTAACAATTCACCCATGTTGGGGTTATCATTAGCTTAGACAACTTTCAGTCTGCTTCCGGTTGTATTCCAGCTTCCATATATGAGAGAAAACATTTGGCTCTTGAGTCTCTGAGTTTGGGATGTCTCACTCAGCATTATTTTTTCCATCTCCATACATTTGGCTGCAGGGGTGAAGGGAGGGGGCAGGGAGGGGAGGGAGGCATTAGCGGCGATATCAAGGCAGCTGGAGGAAGGGAGTAGGGGGTCTATCAATCCAGTCGGGAACCCTTGATGTTCCTGTGAAGCCCAACTAACATGGGGGTAAAGTAGGGGAAACATGGGATCAGAGAGAACTCAAAGCGGGGAGATCATAAACTGGCATCAGCTTGGCTTGCTCTGTCAATATCCATGTGTTCATGAATGTGTAGCAATGATTCCCTCCAATGTGTAAGACTATGTTGAACGAATAAAAAAAAGATTGATCGATGTTGATAAAAAATAATGCATCCCTAAATCTGGATGTATCTGGACAACAGAAGACACTCATCTGGGTCTACATTCTGGGACCTATTGCATTAGTTCAAAACCTACTTCTATTGGCTTAAGGTGGTACATTCAAAACATTAAGTTATAAGCACTTTTATAGATAAGTTTTTACAGATAAATGGATTTGATTTTGATCTTCAACTGCTTGAGACCCCTCAGGGATGCTCTGCTGATCAGTATCACCAGTATCACTCCAACCTCAAAAATTAACTCTTCATCTTCCCTTTCATCTTCTTTCCTCTGCTAATCTCTCCATCGCTTTCTAACCACCCTTGAACGGACTCTCAACTCAGGTCTGCGTGATTCACTTCTTATTTTTCCTAGTACCAAATGTATGGTCTAACCCTGTCTTGATGTGGATGAGTTTTTCTCATGGACCTCGCCAAGGACACATCTATCAGATGACAAAAACGCTCTCCACGTTAATGCCTATTGGTGATGAGTATGGCATGTTTGAGGCAGAGTCTGTGCCTCAGAATCTACGTCAATCAGACTGGAGAATGACCTGCCTGCTTCAGGTCTCCTCATTCAGCAGAAGCCTGAATAATTGATTTCCTGATCTCCTCCTCCTTCTACTGACTTGGCTGTTTATAGGGGGAAAGCCCCCACTCTGCTGGGTGTTAGCATGAACTGTCCTATCTGTTCCTCTAATCCTTGTAGATTGCTGTCAGAGAAGAACGTTGGACAGCTTTGCCTTGATTATCACCAACATGGTAGGCTGTGTGCAGTCAAAAAACATATATTCAAAGTCATCTGGTCGATCTCAGTTTATACATGAGGGAAGTGGAACGTTAAATGGCTTGTTCAAGATATTATTAACCTGGAAAACAATTGATCTAGGAACCGAAGCACCTGTGTTCTCCTTCCAGCGATGGAATTTTGTGGATTTTAAACATCTTACTTGCCTGTCTTCCAAGTTGCAGTGTGGGGAGCACAGAGTGTCCAGAGGGGTGGTCAGTGCCCGCAGGTGTATGTGGGGTAAGACAGAAGTGACCAGCGCTGACCTACATCCCCTGTCTACCTTCATCTGTGAACCCCTGAAAGTACAGTCTCTAAAAGAAAAGTGAAGGAGCTGGGCTTTCTTCCTGTTTTCCTTCTGTGGTAAATGTCATGCATGTGGAAACCTTCCATCCATCAAATCCTGATTGGCACTGTGGGGACAGAGAGGATGAGAGCTGAGTTAATGTGGGTGGTCGGCCAGGGGCTTCAGATTTCACATTCTTCCCCATCAGACTCATTACAGAAAGACGCCTCTGAATCAGCAAAAATTTGGAGTGGTGAAAACTGAGACAGAAGGGGTCCTAATCTAGGTGACTCAGTCTAAGCCTATAATTTTACTGTAAGGAAACGGGGCATAGCAAAACTCTGGCCCTCCAAAGGTCACTTTGCCGCTTAATGTTTGAACCCAAGCTAGAATCCAGGTTGCCTGGATTGTCACGGATCTTCCACCACACGGTTTTCCTTAAAGTCAGTTGAGAAAATGGCTGAGAAGTTTTTTCTTTCAGAAACTGAGAAACTTCAAAAAAATACACATTCCGGGGCCCTTGGAGGCAGAGGTGGGTGGGGCCTGGACGAAGTCTTTGTTTTATTTTTGGCGCTCACAGGGAGATTCTGCTGCGTGCCCTTGCAACATCCCAGGAGCTGTCAGGGCTGTGAAGCGGGTGTGACCTTGACCTCTGAGGCTCCACTCTGCAGGGAGGAGGGAGGTGCCTGGTGCCAGGCAGGCTGTGCGCTCCGTGGCTCCACATCCTGCGTCTTCATGTAAAACAGAATCGCTTGCATTTTCATTCTGCAGATTCTTTCCGTAGAGTTGTAACTTTATATTTTATTGCTGATTATTTCTTGGAATTAAGTTGGATCTTCCTCTTTGGGATGTATTGCATCTTATTTTAATAGCAGACGTAATTAGATTTCAAGGGAAGAGCTCATTCTGTTTTCCAAATGCCCTGACCCTCTGATTTAATTATGACATTGGGAACTTGGTTGGCTCTGGTTAACTGCATTTCTCCAGTTGGATAAAAAAAAAGAAAGGCAAACCAGAATCTCCAAATTATAAGACTAAGCAGCTGATAACAACATCTTCACTCACCTGCCTCACCCCAACCGTCGTGGCCATTCAGGCTGCTGATGCAAAGTGCTGGGGACTGGGGAGTTTACAGATGACTGAAAATTCTTCCTGGCAGTTCTGGAGGCTGGGAAGTTCCCGGTCGAGACACCCACAGACTCCCAATCTCACGATGCCCACATTCTGGTTCCCCGCAGTGCCTCTTGCAATGTCTTCACCTGGTGGACCTGGGGAGGGGCTCTCTGGGATCTCTTTGGAAAGAACACTCATTCTACCCATGCTTCGTGCTCATGACATGATCACCTCCCAAGGGCCACCTCCTAAGACCCTCATGTTGGGGGCTGTGATGTCAACATGTGACTGTTGAGGGACACAACTGGTCAGCAGCATCAACTAAGCAGTTCTTTAATCCTTGGTTGCTTTTTATTTCTTGTAGGTAGAGCAAGCTTTGGGGTTGGGGGTTGAGATGAGAGGTCACCTGCTCTGTTGTGGGGCTACACCAACACTTTGGCCAATTCCGTCCACACATAGCTTTCTCTTGACTGCTTGTGTTTCAGACTCTAACTGCCTTTACCTTGTCCTTAAATGCCATAGTCCACAGAATTTTATTTCTCTGGCAACTAAGGGAAGCCAGGGTCAAAAGAAGTCATCAATGAGCAGATGTAACTTAGAAATAAAAGCCTGTGTGACGGATGTGTTTGCAGGGCTGGTTTTATCAGTTTCTAGGTTAACTGCACGTCTTGCAATGAAGACTAATTGGCTTGTTTCAGACAAAGCCAGCCTGTGGGCTCAGTGGTAGATCTGTCCTTTTCTGAATTTCTGAAGCTGGCAATTCTGTGTGTGATTTGATGTCCCCAAATGGCATAGCCTGTGAGGTTGAGGACAGATCTTACTGGGGAAAAGTCCTCTGAATGGTTCAGTCGTGACTCCTAAAGTTTTTACTACAAAAGGGGCTTCAAAAGCGTGCTACGACAGTGAAATACTTCACTGAGTTTGAACGCCTTATTAATGGCAAATGCTATTAAAGAAACAAGAGAGGTTTGTGAAGATGCAGTGAAACAGAACAAAGCAGTGGTGAGAGGAAGCTCCTCTGCCTGCCACCGGTGTGGCAGCCACTGCCGAGGATATGTGGGCTGGGAAAGAGACAGCAGGTCCTATGGGATCCTGGCAGTAAACTTCAAACCCTAGAAAACGGGGCACTTCTGATGGTGCCATGATGCACACTAGTCAACTTTAGGACTGAAATAGTTTTTTAAATAAGTTTAAAAACCAAGATATTTATGCAGTAGTTCCTGATAATCATCCTTTTCAATCACACATTTACAATTTGCAAAGAATTCTTTCTCAGTTACTTTATTTGGTCCTCAGCATCTCCAGGATGTGGTTCCTCTTGTTTTGCAGAGAAAGGGCTAAGCTTCAGAGACCCAAAAGATGGATCAAGGCCCCTGAGGGTGATAAATCTAAGACTATGTTCTCCTGAATTGGGGGCCAGGGCTGTTCCTACCGCTCCACGTTCTGGGCCACTTCAGAGAGCTCTCCTTGCATTCCATGACAGGTCAGCAGGCCCTGGGGCCAGTGCCTGTGCTCACCCCTCATGGTTTCTCTAAGTGTCTTGGCTGCACAGTAAGATCCCTCAGGCCCAAGCCTCTCTCTCAGAGATTCCATTTAATTTACTTAAGTTTCTGATTTAATTTGGCCTGGGCATCAATATAATTGCAAAAATTTTGTGGTGCATCCAAGATGTAAAACCAGCGGTCTGTAGGAATGGCTCTTAGCATGCCAGGGACAGAGATAGGGTGTGTGTGTGTGTGTGTGTGTGTGTGTGGTGGGGGGTGGGCAGAAGCACCTGTGCCCACCAGAGTCACCTGTAGGACTTCTGAAGAATATTCTTCACAGGACTCACCCCCTTGGGAGCATCAGAGACACTGTCTTTGTATGTCAGGGTGTGGAGGGGTTAAGTAGGAGGAGTGTGGGACACAGACTACTTTTAGTTTGAAAGAAAAATGTTTCTAGATTATTCTGTTAACTGCATATCTTCTGTGCCACAAAAATACTTCTCGGATTATGGGGATGGACTGTAGCCTCTCTGGTTAATAGGAATTGGCTTTGTTGGCACTGCCCCAGTTCTTGAAGCAGGTAGAGATGTCCGTGCTAAGAGCTGGGGAAGGGAGGATAGGAGTGAAGGTGCCCTTCCTCTGGCGCAGAAGGAACCCTGGAGGGAATCGATGGAAGACTCAGCTCCAGCAACCAACTCCCCCAAAGTAAAGAGAGGTGATTGTTTCTACTGTCAATTTGGTCACCGAAGTCCTTCAAAAGGCTTATCTGGCTCATTCGCACATTACTGATTATGTTCAACACGTGCCAGGCGCCTGCCTAGGCACTGAAGCGCAAATGGAGGAAAACAGAGAAACTGTTTCAACCTAGAGCTCTGGCTCAATGGTCCTTTGGAGAGAGAGCTTCAGGCAGCACTGGAGGGCTTGCCGCTGGCTGGCAGAGCGCCTCAGCATCTCCGGATGCAGGGTCTGGCTGGCTGGCTACGGTCAGAGGACACCAGCCCCAGGGGATCCAGCAGTCCCGAAGGTGAGACCATGGGATCTAACCGCAATGCCAGGCTGGGAGAACGTTTCTACAGTTCGCCCGGACTCTGCCAGTTTAGCGCCCCACAGGAAGATGAAGCCTTAAATACGCAGAGAGTTCCCTCTGCTGGACAGACGTGATCATTGCCGTCCAGTAGCCAGGCGGAGCGAGGAAGGGACCGCAGTGACAGGCACCGCAGTGAAACTGGAGAAGCATTGCTCTTTTTACTTTACGCAGCCCAAACCCTTGCCCTTTCAGTCAATCCCTGCTAGTGTTGAAGGCGCGCTCTGCATGCCCTGGGGTCGCAGGCAGGGAGCCCAGGCTTGGGTTCTGAAACCACTGGGGGTGTGGCTGCTTCCAGGTTCCCCTCCTTGCTCCAGCCTCCTGCATTTTAGCCCAGACAAAAACACGAGTCCCAAAGACCTTTCAGCCTCTGGCTTCTCATCTATCCAGTCGTCTTGCTGTGTCCCGTTTCAGCATGTCCCTTCCTTGCTGCAGAGCTCAGAATGCCTGCACACCTCTCCCTTGGCAGCGAGTCCCCACCCCGCGTCCCCTGTTCAGCCTGAACCTCATCAAGAGCAGGCGGTCGTTCTAAGGGGCAGACGCAGAGATGAGGCTTTGTGCCACGCGTTGGAAGCACGCCCACGTTAGCCTTTCTTTTACTAGAGGGCAGGAACCTTATCTCACCCATCTTGTGTCCTTAGCATTTAGTGCAGGGCCTGGGAACGCTGGGTGTTTGATGAAGGCTCTCATGGACATTCGCAGCAAAGTGGTTTATTGCAGCATTACGTATGCACGATTTAAAAATAAAAATGATAAACATGTTCATCCATAGGTAAGTAACTAATACTATCTCCATGGCAAGTCAGTTATTAGTCGATAAAATTGTATTAAATTCATGGTGAAAGAGTTTTTTTATATTATAGTATATTTAAAAAAGGAAACTCAAATGGAATCTAATCTGTGCAAAAGAGGCACAGATAGAGTATTGAAGAGACTAAATGTGTTAGCAGTGAATCTGTAATTTCCTGTAAGTCCCTTTTTTCCCTTATAATGAGAATGTATTACTTCTTCAGCCAGAAACACAGCTATAACTAAGTTCCCCGATACGATAATTTCACTTCTACTTTTTTTTCCAAGGCCCTTAGCATTCCCTTTGGCGCACAGAATAGGAAATACATTGCATTGTTTGATAATTTAGATGGGGCTCAATAATTACCATTTAGCTTCCTTTTCCTGTCATCTCTTTTTCCGCATCCTGTATCGCAGCCATATTTAACTTCTGCTTATCTTAAAAGCAATTTTTATTAAAAAACGTCATTTGCAGAAATTTGGAAGATTTTAAAAAGCATAAGGAAGACAAAAGTGGCCATGAGGTAGCCACTGTCAATATTTGTCAATGTTCTTTCTTCATATATATCAATCAAAATTAATTTGTTTGCATATTTATAGTCACATGTATTTTACACACACACACACACACACACACACACACACACACAATTCTGCACATTTCTTCTTTCATTCAACAAGAGATGCTTCCTGGTGGGATTAAGGTTGGTTAAAAATGTTTTTGGATGTTATTAAAATGTATATTGCTGCCTAATATTGCATAATAATCTCTTTCCTTAATCAATCTTACTAATTCCTTGAGTTTAAATATTATCCTTAGCCCACACTTCTCTTTGTTTAACACCTTAATATCAACTGCAAATTTGATTTGGGCTCCTTGGTATTCCAAATGTAATATCCCTAAACCAGAGTCAAATCTGTTTATTCTCTTTTCTTCCCAGCTTGGTAAGGGGAGCATCTCCCTTAAGTTATTTCTGATGGAAATTTGGAAGCCACTTTTGACATCTTTTCTTTTGACAGTGGGACCTCCCCAAAAGGACATGTCCAAATCTCAGGCCCCAGAACCTGTGAATGTGACCTTATTTGTAAACAGCGTCTTTACTGAGATAACTATTCAAAGGGAAGCTTAGGGACATTCAAATTTTAATGAGTTTGAATATTCAAAGCTTCATGAATTGGGAAGAAAGAGGTTCAGAGCTCCATGAAAGAGCATGAGGGAACATTTCTTGAAGGTGCTCTTGAAAGCTGGACAAGAAAATACAGAAGTTCCCAGGTAGAGGTTAGTTAGTTTCTGGATGGTCAGGCTTCATCTCCCTCATTTTACTGTTGACATTGATTGAATTTTGGTTTCCAAGGTACTAGAGTCATCTCAGCCAAATAACTTCCCATTATTTTTTAAAAAAATATTATTAAGTTAAGACAAATAACCCAATACATAAATAGGCTAGGGAACTAAATAGAAGCTTCTCAATGGAGGAAGTCCCCAAAGCCCATAATTATATGAGAAAATGTCCTATGTCACTAGCAATCAGAGAAATGCAAGTCAAAACTTCACTGAGATTCCACCTCACTCCTGTCAGAGTGTCAAAAATGAAGAATATGATCAATAACAGATGCTGGAGGGATTGTGGGCAGAAAGGAGCACTAACACACTGTTGGTGGGACTGCAAACTT
>PVKS010053041.1:0-10524 GCA_004027875.1 Aplodontia rufa
AAAAAAATCCATCTTTCTCTCTCTTTTTTTGCAGTACTAGGGATCAAACCCAGGGTCTCACATATGCCAAGCAAGTAAAATTCTGAAACATATCGAGTGTTAAATTGCCCAGGCTGGTTTTGAGTTTGTGATCTTCCTGCCTCAGCCTCCCCAGTAGCTAGGATTACAGGCTGGCCCCGCCGTGCTCTGCATTATGTAAGCACTTCTACAGAACCCTCTGACAGTGCTAACGGGATAAAGGTAACAGCAGGTTACTTCTGTGACTATTACACACAGGGTTTGCCCCTCAACATCTGCGAAAGTCTCGGATATTACTTTTAGAAATGGGAAGACTACTGTCCTGTCACAGTGGCCTTGTCGTGGTAATTCTGCTTTGTCTGGCTCCAGCTTCTTGGTATTTCTGACCACATAATCCCAGAAGGCTGAGCTGACTTTTCAGTCGGCTTTCTCCTGGCATGGTATCTTACTCCCATAGCCTTGAAGTTGGCGCCCTTTTTAACTCCTAACTTTCTGGCATGGCTGTTAACCCTATAAGATTTGAGAGCTAGCTTGGCTGTCTTACTTTCCCTGAGAAGTTTTAAACCCTTAATCCTAAAGATTCCTATTTTCTGGGGCTGGAGCGGTGGCTCAGCAGTTATGGCGCTTGCCTTGCATGCTCAAGTACGCGGGTTCAAACTCCAGCACCACGTACATAATGAAGTGTCTAGCAACGCAAGTCCATGAAAAACTAAATAAAAAATTGATTCTGTCTCTCTCACTGTCCCTCTCTCTTAAAAAAAAAAAAAAAAAAGATTCCTAGTTTCTGTGGGATTCCCTGATTTTCTCAAAACCAAATAAACAGAGGGGACTTGATGGTACATGCCTGTAATCCCAGCAAGTGGGAGGCTGAGGCAGGAGGATCCCAAGTTCAAAGCCAGTCTCAGCAACTAAACAAGGCCCTAAGCAATTTAGCAACACCCTGCCTCAAAGATAAATAAGTAAATAAAAAGGGCTGGGGATGTGGCTCAGTGGTTAAGCACCGGGGCTTCAATTCTCAGTACAAAAATAACTAACCTGTAAGCAAAGAGAACAACTTGATACTCCTACTTCCCTTCTCACGCCAAGCTACCAGAACTGCTAGCAGCCAGGATTATACACGCCATGGTAGGAGACTAAGTGTAGAACTCCTCTACATAAAATGATTTCTACAAGTTCTATTTGTTCTTTTATCATTCTATCTAGCCCTTCTGGAGAGTATTTTTTTTCTTTTTCACCTTCTTTAAATTATATTTTTATTTTAAGTAACTGCAAATTCACTTCAATTGAAAGAAAAAGACAGATCCCATTTACCTTCTTTTCCCATCTTACAGAACTATTAGTACTGATAGCATCTTATTTTATTCTCATTCTTTAAAAATGTAGACTTTTTTTAAACATACTAATTTTAAGGTCTAACATTTCCCTTTTTTTTTTTAAGACAGAATCAATTTTATTTAGTTTTTCATGTGAACTTTGTTGCTCTGACACTCAGTTGTGTACATGGTTTTAACTCAGGTCCTTATGCATGCCAGGCCCCCTGAGCCACGGCTCCAGCCCCACATTTCCCATTCTTTAGGGTATGCCACATACTGATATATAGTGGTCCTAGTAAAATGGCCCCTTCCAACTTGATTAGTCCAACAGTGAACCCTGTAGGACGAGCTCTGCTCATGCATGAACACTTCCTAGTCAGCTTTCGGTGTCTCACTTGAAAAGGAGACAATGAAATGAGCAGAAGGCTACGTCCAGACATTTGAGAATGTCTAAAATCAGAAACCAAAATTACACAGGAAAAGAAATCTTTATAAAGAAAACAAAGACAATGCAATGTGCAAAAGAAACCCTCTAAACATTAGGGTTATTATATCCAGCAATAAAAACAAACATTTTGTCAAGGATTTTTTAAAAGGCATTAGAAAAAGTGTCTGTAACAATTAAAAATATAGCAAGAGAAAGGCAAAAAGATAAAGTGAAGAAAATACTCCCAGAAAGGGAACCTCAATGAGAAATAAGACAACAAACACAATAGAAAAAGCAATTAGAGGGAAGAATAAGAATATTTTCCAGATTTTAAAAAAAGTTATTTCCTCAATAGGCACACAATATAAGATGTAAATTATGACAAAAAAAAAAGTGGGGAAGACAGGGAACAAAAACATGCAAATGAAGTTATTATATGTAGATCAGAGGGCATCAATTTGCACTTAGGTAGGGTTCATAATCTACCACACAGCATGGGGATCACAGTTATAAAGTTGCATGGTGTGCTGGAAATCTGATAAACACGTTTCCAGATCTTAAGGACTTACGTTTCCAGGCTAACTACCAATACTAATCCATAAGACTATCAAACAATAAAGCTTACATTTCAAATTCTGAGAGAATTCTAATCTATAATCCAAACCCAGCCAAATTTAAGTCAAGAAAGAACTGGGTGGGGGGCTGGAGAGGTGGCTCAGCACTAGAGTGCTCACCCGGCATGGCATGCATGAGGACACGGTTCAATTCCCAGCACCACATACACAACTAAGTGGAACAAAAACAAAAATTGGGTGAAAAAATAAAATTCTTTCTCTCTCACTCCTTTCTTTTTTTAAAATATTTTTTAAAGAGGTGGGGTAGGGTGAGAGAGAGAAAGAGAATCAATTTTATTTAGTTTCATGTGGCTTTCATTGCTCCGACACTTCATCATGTACATGGCGCTGTGTCCTTGTACATGCCAGGCAAGTGCCATAACCGCCGAGCCCCTGAGTCAGCACACTCCTTTCTATCGAAAGAAAGAAGTATAAACAAACGTATTTTCAGGAAATGACAATTTTTTTTCCTTCTCAAGAAACTATACCTATTTTTGGAAGGGATGTGATTTACTATAACTAGCATTAATAAACATCTCTTTATTTGCTCATTTAATTTTTAAAATAATTATTTGAGGTAATTAAGATTACTATGCCTATCATTCAGATTAGCAATTCAGGTACAAAAAGGTTAGGTGACATCGAAGGGCACACTTAGAGTTACCTCTCAGAATTTCAACCCAGGAGAGCAGGTGCCAGAGCCTACGTAGTCAGTCACTAAACTATAACGCTAGCCAAAGCAGTAAATCCCAAAAGAAAAATATCTGGATGGGGAGACAGAAAAAGGAGAAGAAAATTTCCAGAAAAACGTTAAAGGGAAGTCCCCAAACCATGACGACTCCCAACTTATATGAACTTCAAGAGGCTGCCTTTGCTTGCAGATGCCCAATAGGTAACTAAAAGCAGGAAAAAAACTGGCATCTCTGCCTTCATTATCTGTCGCATCTTAAATTTTGGGGGGGGGGATCAGATTTCTGCTCACCTCTGCACTTAGGCACGCTATTCACTTAAGGAGCAGATCCAAAGAGGGGGTAATTCAAAGTTTATTAGCCCTAAATTTACCTAACCTATCTCACCCTACTTCAAGACTGAGGTTACAAAGATAAGAGTAATTAAGGTACAACAATCCGTCAGCTTTTACAACTTCCTGTTGCAGATCCCTGGAGCAATGTCTAGCAATGTCCAGTCCTCCAGAGCCTTCCAGGCAGATCACTCCATGAGACTGCTCCCCTAAGCAGGAGCAATCATTTCATAGGAACTAAACTGACCCCCCTCCCAAGAATCACAGGTCTGATAGATAAAAATTCTACAAAGCAAATGGAAATTGCCCCCTGAACAAGAGCCATTTCCTTGACAAAGATAAGATTCTGTGTGACCAGAACTGAGATAAGGGTCAATCAAACCACAGTTGGACCAAGACTACTTATACATATCTCTTGCCCCCTGCCCCAATTCTTCCTTTTTTTAAATCTAAAATTCATGGTGGTACTTCTGAAACCAAAGCTAAAATACCCAGTATCTCTTTTCTTCTCAGTGTTGTTATACTGATTAGATTCTTTTCCTACTTCACAATTATTTTTTTCCATTAACCTTTTTGGGATCCCCATAATTGGGCCTCTGGCCTAGGACTCCAGTAACAAACTGACGAAATATTGGGCGTGTCAACACATCTGGAAAAGATTTCCCAGTTCCTCTGAAAGTTTGGATGATCAAGTGATTAGCACAGAGAAATGAAGAAAACAAAACACAAATCAATTATTAACATCAGGAAAAATAAAAAGCTGTATAGAAAAAAAATGCAATTACAGTACACTGATTGGCACATATGAGACCAAAGATAAAAGTAAGAACAAACCAAATGATAATCCAACCTCCCCAAAATGACATATGCATTGGAGAATGGGAGGCAGTGAAAAGAGTGTGCTTGAGTATGATAAATCCAGGAGGATTTCTGGAAAGGGGGGTAAATTAAAAAAAAAGGTATAAGCATTTACAACAAAAAGGAATAATAAGAATTGTACTAGAAATAAATGCAGGGGGGGAAAGCAAACATTTAAAAAGTTTTGACACTTTGCATTTCATCCTAAATATTTTTTAAGATCAGTATATAGTGAGCTGCATGTGGGTACAGCTCCCTGTTAGCCTAATATGTCCTGGGCTCTGGGTTCCACTGCCAGCATAGCAAAAAAAAAAAAAAAAAAAAAAAAAAAAAAAAAGAGAGAGAGAGAAAACAGTTCTCAACTAAAATTTGCACATATTAAAAAAAATAAATAAAATGTGTACATATTAAGGTTCACCCTTTGTCTCTTAAATTCTATGGCTTTTGACAAATGCAAACGCTCATGAATTTTAAGACCTTGTCCTAATGGAAGCATCTGACAGCTATAGACAAAATGAATGTATATGGGAGCTGGAGCAGTGGCTCAGTGGTTAGGGCACTTGCCTGGCTGTAACCTGTGAGGACATAGGTCCAACCCCAGCACCTCATACACAATGAAGTATCAGAGCAACGAAAGCCACATGAAAAGCTAAACAAAATTCATTCTTTTTCTCTCTCTTAAAAAAAAAAAAGAATGTGTATGGCTATGCTCCAATAAAACTATGGAAACTGAAAATTATATTTCACATAATTTTCTTAGGTTGCAAATCATTCTTTTTTCCAACCATTTACAAATGCATAAATCGTTCTTATCTCACATGTAATACAAAAGTAGGTCCTGGGCTGACATGGCCCATAAGCTGTATTTTGCTAACTCCTGTCCTAAAGCACAAGCAGGACTGGTGGCAATACTGTCCAGAAGCTGCAGATGGGAGATCTCTGTCAATTAGAATCCAAACAGCTCATATTACCCACAAACAAATGAAATATCTAGCACATGGACAGCTGCTGCACAGAAAGCGCCAGCTAACAAAACTGGCTTTTTAAAGACTGTTTTTTGGGTTGTTTTTTTTTTTTTTGGTGCTGGGTATGGAACCCAAGGGCCTCAAGCATGCTAGCCAAAGCACAATTAAAAACAGTTTTGACCTATGTATGACTCTGCTTGATTTCTCATTTAAATCTTTGTGGGAGGGTAGCAGTAATTGAACACAGGGGCACTCTACCACTTTAGCTACATCTCCAGTCTTTTTTGTTTTCAGACAGGATCCCGCTAAGTGGCTTAGAGCCTCCTGAAATTGCTGGCTTTGAACTTGGGATCCTCCTGTCTCAGCCTCCAGAGCCACTGGGATTACAGGCATGCAAACCATGGGACCAGAGCTCACTACAGTCTTAAAGAGCCAGAGACAAGTTAAAAGAGGTGAGGAAGGCAAAAGAGAACCAAAATGAAAATATCTCTCAAGAAACCACCTCACTCTTATTCTCTGCTACAGGTTTTTGGGCTTGACTGAACATGACCCAAGCTGGAAGAAATAAATAAATATATAATTTCTTTCTTTTTTTTTTTTTTTGAGACAGGGTCTCCTAAAGTTGCTGAGGGCCTCCCTAAATTGCTGTGGCTGGCTTCAAACTTGTGATCCTCCCATCTCAGCTTCCTGAACGGCTGAGATGCTGAGAATACAGGCGTCCTCCCACTGTGCCCAGCTAAAAACAGAAATTTCATTTAATTTTTCCTGATGCTAGCGACTGAGCCTAGGGCCTCAAACACATCCGCAGCACCAGAGTAGAGATTTTAAACTAGACATGACCAGACTCAATACCTGAGGCTAACTGGAAAACGTTACTCTGCCCAAAGGCACGCAGGTGAGAAGAAATTAATATAACAAGGTTAAAGGCAGCGGCAGAGAATAAAGAATAAAGCTGCTCTCTATGCAACTACTAAAGATTATTTCATTCAATAAATCAGTTATGGAACCAAAGGACCTTTTTCGTTTTTCTTTTTTTTTTTTTAAGAGAGAGGGACAGTGAGAGAGACAGAGAAAGAGAGAAACGACTTTATTTGGTTTTGCACATGGCCTTAGTTGCTCCAACACTCAGTTTTGTACGTGGTGCTGGGGTTTGAACCCGGGTCCTTGTGCTTGCCAGGCAAGCGCCGAAACCGCTGAGCCACCGCTCCAGCCCCTGGACCTTTTTTTTCTTGAATGCGTAAACGACTTCATAAGTCAATAAAGATCACCCCCAACCCAAGAAAAAAGAAATAAGAAAAACAGGCAAACCATACGAACAGGTAGTTCAAAACAAAAATAACGCGAAAAATAGTCAAGTTCACAAATAATCAAGGAAATGAAAGTCAGATTTTTTTGTGTGCACAACAGATTGGGGAAGACGTTAGAGAGTCTACCAAGTATTGGTAGGAGTCTGATTAAATGAATGAAAGTGGCAGACAACGCACATCTCAGTACCAACAGGGGCATATTTCTGCTTAAGGACGCCAACAGTGCCAACGGAGAATAAAACTTTTTCTGGGTAATCAGGTGCGAAGGCCACGCCCACAATTTTAGGATGTGCGATTCTAAGTCGGTGAGACCACTCCCTGAGATTTAAGATACTAGAAATGCTCAAGGGTTTCCCAGAGCTGGCAGCGCCCGGGACAGACGCGACAGCGGCGCGAGAGGACCGGTGACCCGAGCGCCGGCCGCGGGCGACTCAGTGCCAGGGACGCGCAGGGATCGCAAAGCACCCGGAGGCCGGCCCGAGCTCTGCCCGCCGGAGCCCGCAGCCCTCCCCGCGGCCGGCAGCCCAGGCCCGGCGTCCCTGCCGCGCACGGTGCGCCCCTCCCCGCCCCGCCGCCCGCTGCCGGCCAGGGACCTCGCCCTCCAACGACGACTGCCAGGCGTTGGAGACCGGGCGGGAAGAGGGCAAATCGGAACCCCGCGCGGAGACCGAGGACGCAGCCCGACGCAGCACGGCCCCGCGCCGCCCGGCCCCGCCTGGCCCGCCTGAGAGCCGCTCCGTCCAGGGAGCGAAACCGCGCGACCCCCTCCCCGGCTCCGGCCGCCGCGCCGGGCCCTCGAGTCGCCACCGCCCACTGCCGGCCCCCCCTCGCTTGCCCGCCCTCCTGGGACACGGCCCGCCCCACCCCTCGCGGCTGCTCACCGCGCTCAGGCGGATCCCGCTGGGTGGCTGCGCCGCCATCTTGAGCGAGCTACAAAGCCAGGACCGGCCTCCGCCGCGACCCGACTCCGGGCTGCAACGGTCCGCCCACTTCCGGGGCGGGTCGCGACTCGGCCCCGCCCTCACTTCCGCCTCCAGGCAAAGCCGAACTGGCTGTGTCACCCGGTGCCTCAACTTGCGGGCTGTTTACAGCGGGCGGTGCGGAGAGCGGGGCTGGGAGCGCCCGGTCCTGCAGAGCGAGGCGCATGCGCGCGAGCGCGTCCTGGCGAAACTCCAGGGTCGGGATGCGATCCTGGTGCCAAGTGTCCTGTTCCCGAAATAGGCTAACGCCAGGCCCTTGACCTGGCAGGTGGTGAGCTGCGCCGGGAAAAATCTTCCGACGCCAGCTACTGTCGATGTGTTAGAAACCTTATTAACGAAGCGAACTGAACATAGTTATGTTTGGATTTGCCTGGAAACCATCAGCCTTTCTCCTGATAAAGGCGTCTGACTTGTGCTGAACGCCAGGGTGCACCCCTGCAATTCGGAGGCTGAGGCAGGAGGAAACCAAGTTCCAGGCCAACCTGGGCAACATCCTCCTGTCTCAAATTTTTTAAGGACTGGGGTTGTAGCTCAGGAGTAGAGTGTTACCCTCCTATGCCCAAGACCTTGGGGACAAGCCCCAGCACGGAAAATAAATAAATGCATGCATGCAATATAGAAATATAAAATTTATTCCCAGCCTCTTCACCAGAAAAAAAAGTGTTGCTTACTCCAGATTTACTATTTACTAAACGTTTGCATTATAGGATTCGACCTTTCCTACTCTTTTGCAGTTTGTAGTCTATTTTAACTTGAGACTAGCAAAAATTCCTAGTGTTTTTAAATTGATGAATGAATGAGGAAATACAAAACAAACACCCCATGTTCTGTGGTGACCTTTGCCACTGAAGGGTGAAGTAAATCACCCAACAGTGCTTGTTGGTATCATTTGCGATGCTTTGGACTAGACAATGTCTTAGGTTTCCTGGGCTTTCAGATTGTATTGCGGGGTACTGCTTATCCCGACCCTTCTTGGAGTCTTGCAAGGTGAGAGTGCTAAGGGGAACACTGGTAAGCAAGATTGAGAAACTTTCTATTCTTGCGGAACTTGAGGGTTTCAAGACTGTTAAACAGGTGGTGGTGGCCCATCAGTGAGTTGTGAAATCAACTTAGTCTCAACAGCACTTTGTTTAAAAAAAAAATTCGCATTTTAATGTAATGACATAGCACAGGGCTCCTCTGAGCTTCAATCCATACTTACATAGCTGTGTGCCATCCAGCATGTTACTTTTGTAAGGAAAGAGGCAAAATGAAGGAAATAGAGTGGTGGCTCAACAGTAACGGGTTTATTTGGGAGAAACCTGAAAACTGGGTACAGTGGAGCCTGATGTTAGGTCGGCTGGGGGCGTGGCTTCAGGTAGCCCACACTTCACAGCATCATGGCCTCTGGCTGGGGACGTGCCTTCAGCCAAGACACTGAGGCCATGCCTGCTGGCTAAGGGGCAGGGCAAAGGGCAACTTGCCCCAAAAATAACAGCCAATTGGGATGCTGGCGGACAAGCTCCAATGGATTGATGGATCCACCAGCCAGTCTCTGAAGGTCCAACCCCATCTTGAACTCCCAGGTAGCCAGCAAAACCAGCTGCCTGGTGAAGGTTCAACGCCATTTTCCCTGCCTGCCATTCTGGCCTGCTGCTGCTTCCCATGCCCGCCCTCGTCATGGCAGCACAGGTGAAATTGGCCCGAGAGCAACAAGTCCAATAAACGTCTCCGCCTGAATTTACACCAGTATCATTATCCTTTTTTCTGATTTTACACCTGGGACCTGTCTTCCCTTTACAGACTGGGGTAGATATAGAGAACTAAGGGAAAAGGAAGATTAGAGCAGTGCTAGGGAGTCATCAGGGGAGGGTCTTTTCTTGGGTGGGTTTGGGGTTTAGGGATTAGATGGGTCCAGGGTTTAGGGAGTAGGTGAGTCAGGGGTTTAGGGATAGGTGGGTCTTGTTCTAAGATACAGGATAAGATTCAAAATGGAGTTGCCTGGGTCAAGTGCTACCTAACAACTTTATCTCACTGTCTCAGTGTCCTCACCTGTAACAATACTTCTCTCCTTAGACTATATGATAATTTAATAAATTAATATTTAAAAGTCTGGCACATAGTAAGTGCTATATGAATGTTCAATGAATAAAACAGTACACGTGCATGTACTAGAAGATGACGTAAAGTGTCTTTTATGTGTTTTGGTCAAAAAGTCTGAAAAAGGAGAAGAAGATAATTACAAATTTGAGGGTCTACTTTAGATAGCCAGGGGATGGCTGATCTCAAGAGGCAAACCGGGATCGAGAGGAGTTTCCAAAGACCTTGCGGGAATGCATTTCCGGGAACTGTGAGTGTGCGATTCCAGGGAAAGCGAAACTCCAAAGCCTAGAAGATTGGACGCTCCACAGGGTTGAGGAACTGAAATAGGATGACAGCAGTTGCAGCCTGGCATCCGAAGCAGAGAGAGCAAGGAAACAGAGAGGAGTTGACATGGGGCATTTCTTCAAAGTCTTTTTTCACTCTCCACAGGGAGCCTGATGAACAAACAAGCTCCTGGAAGACTGGGACCTGCTTGTGGAAACCTCCCGGTGGCATCGTCATCCCCTTAAGAAAAACTACTAGACCAGGTAGCCCAGACCCTCCCTTATCCCAATAGTCCTAACAACCAAAACACCACAAAGAAAGCTTGCTGAGGTCTATTCAATGGGTAATAAACTAATTAAAAGGGCAGGAAATGGAGGCCCAAACTGGAGAACTCAATTTCCTCAAAATTCCAACTCTATGAGCCATCTCCTCTTAGAGTCTGTCAGTCAAAAGGAGGGGGCTGGAGCAGTGGCTAAGTGCTTAGGCTAAGGGCACTTGTCTGTCATGTGTGAGGACGCAGGTTCAAACCCCAGCACCACGCACACAATGAAGTCTCAGAGCAACAAAAACCACATGAAAAACAATAAAATGGATTCTCTCTCTCTCTCACTGTCCCTCTCTCTTAAAAATAAAAAATCTGCTAGAGAACAAACACTGGACAAACAAAATTCCTGG
>PVKS010053042.1:0-10537 GCA_004027875.1 Aplodontia rufa
CATCCCTAGCTTTTTGAGGATTCTCCACACTGCTTTCCAGAGGGGCTGTACCAGTCTGCAGTTCCACGAACAGTATGCTAGTGTGCCTATTTCTCCACAGCCCCTCCAGCATCTATTACTGTTTATTTTCTTCATCTTTGTCATTCTGACTGTTGTGAGGTGATATCTTAATGTAGTTTTCATTTCCATTTCTCTGATCACTAGCGATTTAGAGCACTTTCTCATTTATTCAATGGCTTGATCGATGTCCTCTGTTGAGAAGTTTCTATTTAGCTCTTTGGCCCATTTATTAATTGGGCTCTTAGTGTTTTTGTAACTGAGGTTTTTGAGGATTTTTTAGATTCTGGATATGAGTCCCCTATCTGAGGAATCATAGCCTATGATTCTCTCCATTTCCGTAGGAAACCTCTTGACTCTTTTGATTGTTTCCTTGGCAGTACAAAAGCTTTTTAGCTTTATGGCATTCCATTTACTGATTTTTTTTACTTTACTTCCTTCACTTTTGGAGACATGTTGAGAAAGTCTTTGCCTACTCCCAAATGCTGAAGGGTTGGACCTAATTTGTTTTCCATCAGTTGCAAGGTAGCTGGTTTAATTCCTAGCTCCTTGATCCATTTTGATTTGATTCTCATGAAAGGAGAAAGATATGGGTCTAATTTCAACTTTCTGCAGGTGGATGTTCAGTTTGTCCAGCACCATTTGTTGAAGAGGCTGTCTCTCCTCCATTTAATATTTTGTCCCCCTTTGTCAAAAATCAGATATATAAAGATTTGAGGGTTTGTTTCAGGGTCTTCTATTCTATTCCATTGGTCTTCTTTCATATCTTGATACCAGTACCATGCTGTCTTTGTTACTACAGCTCTATAGCATAGTTTTAAATCTGGTATGGCAAAACCGCATGTTTCATCTTTCTTGCTTAATAGTGTTTTGGCCATTTTAAAAACAGAAAGAGAATGGCAGTGAAGAAGCAAGCATGATAAAGTGTTAACATTTAGGAGACCTGGTAGAATATGGGAACTCTTTGTACAATACATGGTGTCAATGCTTTCAAATATCCCTTCAGGTTCCCACATTCCCTATTGCAACAATTGCAATGCTCAAAATGGCCCAAACCAGAAAAAAGCACTGTAACTTGTAGTATCCAAATTTGTTTTTGTGGGACAGGACAATAAGACACATGAGTCATTTTCATTTCTATTAACTAATCATCTCATGAGTTTTCAACCACTACAGAAGCTACCTTGCTTTTCTGATGCCTGTTGACTTTAATAGAAAAAGCATCCTAGATCTTTGAACGACCCTCATTTAGTAATGAAGAAGAGTTTATGTTCTGAAAATAATAACTCATTTTACCTTGCCACTCCCGAAAATGAAAACCTTTAGTGGCTAGATTTTAAATATTTTACAATTATTTCATTAACCATGCAATGGTTTCTTAACATTTATTTGTACCTAACACTGGAAACAAATAAAAGAAAATTGCAGTTCCTGCTCTTTGAGAGCTCAAAATCTTTGGTTTGTTAACATCTTTTCAATCTTAACAAGAATTTAACAACAATTATTTTGAAAAAGAATCACTTCACTAAACCAATATTATTCAGCAATGATTCTATTCATGAATACACTAAAGACTGAGCAGATTAGATGTTTTAAGAAAGGGAAGTCCTTGCCAACAAAAGGCTCTGATTGTTACAGAGGACAGAGACCTATCACAGGGAAAAAACAATGTTTTAAGTGTTTTCATAAACCAGGAAATACATCTGCCTAGAGAAACTAGTGAAGACTTTAAGAAGACAATATATTTGACTTAGTCTAAGGAGACAGGAAAATATTTCGTAGACCAAAGCAGCAAAGCAAGCACCTTAGGGGAAGGGAAGGGAAGGAAAGAGGGAAGTGAAATGCAGATGGGAATTCCAGGCAAAGGGAATAGGAGATAAACAATCAGCAATTATTGGTAGGGCACGGAATGTTCTAGAAATGGTTGAACAGGAGCTGAAGACTAGGTTTGTGTGGAGAGAAGGAGATAAAAGATGAGACTGGGGAGATGGTGTAAGGAGAAATGCTGAACAATCCATTGGGAAATGCTTTGTACTTTGCAGGGTAGCAGGCACTAATCAGGAAGGGAATATTGTTGTGGGTACCATGAAGATATGCCAGGGACTCTCACCCATAGTTTGATTCAGATCTAGAGATCAATGATGCCACCACACCATCCTAGAGGGTATGAAAAGATTTATCACTTCCTTTCTCTTCCAAAAAGAGATGGTGGCTCCCAAGCAGGTATGCAAAAGGCCTGCTGTTTTTATGGTGGCATGTGAATGAGGCCAGAGTGGGGCTTCCCGTACACTGGAAGGAATTTATGTGTTATAAATTTCCAAGTAGCACCAAAATAGAGAGCACCAGGTTTTCTGAGCATGTATGACCACTATGGGAACAAAAGAAGGGGGGTAGGAGTTAGGGTTAAAAGCTGCCAGCAGTCAACCAAAATCTGGAGTCAGACTATTACACAAGAACTGTCAAACTTGTAAAAATTCAAAAATTAAAACAAAAATGAACCCCGTAATATGAAGATAACCTGGAAAAGGGAAAGGATGATGATGGAGCAGAGAAAGCAGCAGGAGACTATGGTAAATACCAAAACAAAAGAAATATGAGGACCTGAAATATGACACTAACAATGAGAATGGTTGGGGGAATATTTCTGAGGGAATTGAGATTTGTTGCCCAAATGAACATGAACTTGATAATGAGACAGAGGAGGCGGGGAGAGAGAGAAGAGGAGAGAAAGGGAGAGAGACAGAGAGAACTGTTAGACTTTGTGATTGGGCAACTGGAAAAGCAGTGACAACTAAAGTAGAATGTATGAAAGGAGGGGCAGGTGATAAGGAAGAGAGTATGAGTTATTTCAGTTTTAAACAAGTATTTGAAATGGGCTAGTGTCACCTCATCCTTTCAGAAATGAACCACAATGGTTCCAGACTCTGTCTTTTTCTAGATCAATTTGAATGAAAGTAGTCACATGTCAAAATGCTAACCGCTAAAGCCCCTTTGTGCAACCCAATTGAGCACAATTACCTTTTCATTTATAGAAATTTTATTGATTTGTCCATATTGTGAAAATAATATATGTTCCATGTAAACAATCATAAAACATAGACAAGTAGAAAGAGGAAAATATACTCCATAGTTCCTCCATACAGAAATAGTAACATACCATATTGGTATGATACTATAGAGAGTATCAGAGGAGTCCCAGAATAAGGGGAAATTGTCTAGAAAAGTGAGGAAAGGCTTCAAACAAAAAGGAAGTAAAGTTTGATCTGGGTCTTCAAGGATTTTTGAGGACAATTTGCCAGCCATAAAAGGGAAGAAGCTGGGTTGAAAGTAGAGGTTCAGGATAAGAAGAAAATGTATATGTATTATTTAATTTAAGCAAACTAAGTGAGGATTTTTGTTTGTTGATCTTTTGCGGTGCTAGACATTGAACTCTGTGATGCATCTCCAGCCTTTTTTATTTCTAATTTTCATTCAGAGGACTGCTAAGTTGCTGAGACTGGCCTTAGCCTTCTAAGTCACTGGAATTACAGGTGTACACCACGACATCCAGCTATAAATAAAATTTATGCATTGAAATATATACATAAGAAACATATCATATTATTTTGCCTTTAGGAAAGACCCAATTAGATTTTTTAAAATAATCTTTTGGTATCAGGGATTGAACCCAGAGAAGTTTGACCACAGAGCCACATCCCCAGCGAGACCACCCTTGCTGCTGCTTCTTTTTCTTTTTCTGTTTTTTTTTTTTAATTTCACAGTAGGGTCTCACTAAGTTTCTTAGGGCCTCACTAAGTTGCTGAGACTGGCTTTGAATTTCTGATCCTCCTGCCTCAGGTTCCCGAATTGCTGGGTGACAGGTGTGCACCACTGTACCCAGCTCCAATTAGATATTTTTGAAACCACTTTCTCAGACTGCTGTTTTGGAAATGTGAACCACTCTTTCACAAAATATCTGTTATCACCAATTTGAAGTGTCTGCTCCTGAGGACTGAGCTTGCAGGCTTCCCTCTGACCTAAACCTCAGAGGTCACCAGGTGTGACTGCCTCAGTAGTAATTTTCCCCTTATTTTCAAAAATTCTTCTTCCCTGACATGCTAGTATTTACTACAATGTTTTAGTCATTGTAATTAAAGTCTTTATAAGTCAAAAAATGGGCTTTGCATTCCCTAGGACACAGAACATGAACTGCAAATTTAATTTTTTTAAAATGGTTTGAATATGTTGTGGTAAAGAATTTAATTGTCAGACTGAGAGGCCCCAGGGATGATTGCTCTTGTTGGGCAAGAAAAGATGGAAAAAATTCTGGGTAGAGTGCTGTTGGATTCTGTAGCTGTCTACATTGGAAAATTCTATGTGTGATTAGATGTTCAGTGATTTTAACATTTTGTTTGCGTCCCAGATACTCTATATTTTCAGACCTTGGAATTAAAGGAGGTTTTTAGATGTGAAAATACCCACTGTCCTTTCTCTCACTTTCTGGCCAAAATGTCCAAAAAAAGAAGATCTCACTCTGCAAGTTTAGTTTTCATGAAATGATTATTTCCAAATGTAGTGATTGATCCTACTAATTAAAGACATCTTCAGTCTTGCTTGACATTTTGAATTGTGGGAGTACTCTTTCTCTGCAATGCAGTAAATAACTGTTTTTTGCTATCTATGAAATTAATCTTCATATGAACATCTTTATATACCATGTTATTTATTATCGCTTATTTTATGAGAATCACTTTTGGAAATTACATAATGAAGTATTTTTAAGATCATCAAGTTGTTTATCATCGATCATTTTAATCCAAAAGACCCCTAGGGTAATTTTATTTGTTATAAAGGAATACTCTGTATTCCTCATGAAGTACTGACAACTTGGGTTCCAGTGTATCCCCAATGAAGTTGTGTACATCAGTTATCTACTGCCACAATAATACTGTGTTTTAACTACCAAACTCTAATAAATCAAAAAACAACCAGAGTTCTATTTCCTACTTAACAGTGTGAGATGCTCTGCAACCAACTTCCCAGAAAAGTGTTATAAATCTTTTTTAAACAATCATTTAAAATCTCTGGAAATGGTTCTCAAGACATACATACAGCAAATGAAGGAATATTTATTCAAGAAAATCTACCAAAACTTATCAATAATATATATCAATTTAAAAAAATACTTAGAAGGAAGACCAACAGAGTAGAGTAAGATCATGAGGAGGGAGGAGAAGAGGGAAAGAGGAAGTACTGGAGATTGAGATACAGGAAGCAATAGCATGTCCGTTTATGAATATGTCAAAATGAGCTCTACTAATATGTATAACTATAATAAATAGCTAGTAAAAATAAATAAAAGTAAAATAACAGTGAAAAAGAATGGAATTAGACCCTTACTCTAGACTACATAGAATTTAACTCAAAATGAATAAAATATTTAAATGTAAAAGCTAAAACCATGAAACTTTTGGATTAGAAAAAAGAGTAAGTTTCATGACATTCACTTTTGCAATTGATTTTTACATAACACAAAAAGCACAAGCATCAATGACTCGATTAAGGAACACTTGTAGAACTGATAAAGCTTTATTTCTGGGTGTGTTTGTAAGGTTATTTCTAAAGGATTTGGAGTATTAGTTAATGTACTGAGTAGGGAAGATCTGCCTTCAATGTGAGTAGGTACCATCCCATCAGCTGGGGACTGGATAGAAGAAAAGGAGAGAAAAGAATTTTTTCCTCTGTCTCTTTTGGAGCCAGGATACTCTCTTCCTCCTGCCCTTGACATTAGAACCTAGGATGTCCAGTATTGGGACTCTAGAACTTGTACCAATATAGCACCAGGAGCTCAGACCTTTGGATGTAGAGTAAGTGACACCATCGGCTTTCCTGGTTCTTAGACTTTTGGACCTGGACTGAGCCATGGTACCAGCATTCCAGGGTCTCCAGCATGCAGATGGTTTGTTGTGGGACTTCTCAGCCTCTTCAATTGCATGAGGCAGTTTCCCTGATAAATTCCCGCATCTGTCTATCTGTCTGTCCACGTGTCTATTTATCTATCTATCTATCTAATTATCTACCTACTTACCTATCTATCCTATTGGTTCTTCTCTGAAGAACCCAGTGTAATATATCCCTCAATTCTCATCTTGCAGCATCCTAGCTCATGATTAATTCTTACAATTTTATTCCTTTATTTCATTGATTGGCTCATGTTCAATAACATGACAAAGTAGGTGTTTCAAATGACTGAAAAAACATAGCCTTATAAAGACCAGGTGTATTTTATTTCCCCGAATAAGCAGTAATGCTGTATCAGTGTTGAGTGGTAAGGATAACTGGCACTGTGTCATTATGGGAGGAGATTCAAAGTCACATTTTTGAAAGTGTGGTTACATAGAGTAGATATATATAATGGAATAATTGTGGCCACTTTGCAATTAATCTATTATACAGCATTACAACTGTTCAACAATTCATTCTGTACCTGTGCATCTTAGAACGTTTTTCTATTCTATCATTAGTTAATAAAATTATGTAATAATTATATTCATGTTCATCCAAGTTTGTGAGATGGGTCCAAGTGCCAAGAAGTCTTAAATTCCAGATTCTTCCTTACTTGTGGGTAGATAGAAGGTGATCTAAAACTACTTTCCTTTCTTACACTCAGGGTTGACCACGCTTACTAGCTTTCATTCTTTACCAGTTTAGAGATTTGCCCAAGCTACCTTCCTGGAATAGTCTCTTACCACTTCTCTGGCTCATACCCTTTTCTTTTTTTCCCTTTGGTACTGGGGATTTAACCCAGGAGTACTTAACCACTAAGCCACATCCTCAGCCCTGTTTATTTTAATACAGTGTCTTGTTAAGTTGCTTAAGGCCTCGCTAAGTTGCTGAAACTGGTTCATTCCCTATTCTTGTGTCAGTTTTCAGGTTCAATGTCAAAAGATATTCCTTGACTACCCCATTTAAATTATATCCCCTCACTGTATCTTAAAAGGAACTCATTTTTTTAAATGTAGATAAGTGGTTCTTAATTGAGGATAATTTTTCCCTCCAGGAGACATTTGACAACATCTTGTGATACTTTTTGGCCAAGAATAGTGCTGACCTCTTATGTCAGGGTTAGCATCAAAGAATTGTCTAGTATAAAATGTCAGTAGTACTGAGATTGATCAAGTCTGCTTTAAAGCATACACAACAAATTGGATGTATAGATGCATTTGGGTGTTCAACATCTGTCTTTTCTAATAGACTGGATTAGCCATAAGGTTCACATAATGTCTATTTTGTTTACATTAGTAACTAGCATCTAACTCAGTGCCTGACTCCAGTTAGGTATACAATAAATGCTTGTTAAACAAAGGATGGGATAATGGTAAGAAGAAAGGGAAAACCTTTATAAAGAAAGTATACAAACATTTCTGGATGTAGAAGATACTGTCGGTGTCATTCCCATAGTTCGCATAGCCTGTACTATTTAAGTGCATATTTTCCTGATTTTTAAATGTCAGAGTCTGTATTTCTTTGTGTGAGGCCTTTTACTAGGTCACAGAACCCACTGTGCCCAAGAATATGACAGTCCAAAATGGTGGAGCATTATATTGATATTAGACTATTTAATAATGAGAACTTTGTAAGCTTCATTCTATTCTCTGTCTTAATTCCTCACTTCCCCACCAGAGTTTCCTAGGACTATCTCATGTGGTAGGCTGAATAATGGGCCCCCAAAATATCTAGATACTAACCCCTTGTGCCTATACATGTTACCATATATGGCAAAACAATTCACAGGTGTGATTAAAGTCTTTGGGATGCGAGAGTATTTTCTATAATCTTATAAAACCTAAGTACAATGACACATGTCTGCATAAGAGGGGGCCCCAGGTAGATTTGACAAAAAAGAAGGCAATGTGGCCACTGAAGCAAGATGCTAATGCTTCTAGATGTGGATATGAAGGAAAGGACCACCAGACAAGGATGTAACTCTGTGCTGGAACAAGCAAGGGAACATTCTCCTCTAGAGCCTCCAGAGGGAGCATGGCACTGTCAACATCTTGTTTCCAACCTACTGAGAAGATTATAGACGTCTGACCTCCAGATCTAAAAAAGTCTAAATGTGCATTATCTTAAGGTACCATGTTTGTGGTAATTCATTACAGCATCCATAGGAGTCTAATATATCTTTTGGTACCTGAATGTGAATTACTGCTATAAGATATATCTAAAACTTTGGGAGTGCCTTTGGAATTGGATAATAGCTGAACACAGTAGAGAAAGCCAATATTGTCTTAGAGAATTCCTAAGCCATCATACCCAGATCATTGATAGAAATGTGAATTTCAAAGGTGTTGCTGGTGACGGCTTACAAGGAAATCAAGAACATAACATTGGAAACTGGGGAAGGGAAAGTATCCTGTCAGTGTTCGGCCCATAGTAGTGGGCAGAAATCTTAGTTGAACTGTGCCCTAAAGTTATGTGAAAAGTAAAACTTTGAAGTGGCAAACTTGAATATTTATCCAAGTAGATTTCCAAGCAAAGTGTTGAAGATGCTGCCCCTCACCCCCTTTTTTTTCCTTGCTGCTTATAATAAAATGATAGAAGGGGGGCATAAAATGAAGGAAGAACTGTTAAGATGAAAGGAATCAGGATTTGATCATATTATAAAGTCTCAGCCTATCCACATTTAAAAAGATACTAAAATGACAGGATTAACTGTCATTTTAAGCATCTCCTGGAGATAAAAATCAAGGGTACAACTTGACATCTTTTGCTAGTGCCTTTCAGGAAATTAACAAATCAAAGTATTCAACCAGGAGTGGTGTTGCACACCTGTAATCTCAGCCATTTGGGAGGCTGAGGAAGGAAGATCACAAGTTTAAGGCCAGCCTCAGCAACTTAGAGGACCTAAGTTGAAAATGTGGAGCAGTATCCTAAAGGCAGGGCAAAGTTTTCCACTGAAGCACACACTTATTACTAGAATCTTAAGGGTTCCCTCAAAATCAGGCTCCTGCAGTAAACATTTATAAGCTGAGGCCTCATCAGAGCACCAATGACATCTCAAAGCCTAGGGTGTCACAAAGATAGCTCCTAACCAATGAGGGACAGGAATAGGGAATACAATGGGCAGGAATGAATGCTGGTATCCTCAGAGACCCAGTCCAGCGGGTGAATGAGGCAGAGCTGACTGAAGCCAAACCCAGAAACCATCATGTCGGGGAAAAAGATCCAAGAGAACTCCAACAGAGAAAGCCATCAGACTGAAGATCTTGCTTCTAGACCTGAGATTCAGTTACCTGTGAGATTCCTGTACCGCCTTCTACTGGAAGAACAATATGCTCCATGTATAAGTTCCTCCACAACTCATTTCCTCCTGACCATGATTGACTGCCTTACTGACTACGTCCTGGAACTGATAGGCTCTGAGGCCAGCAACAGCAGGATGAACACCAACCTTCAAGATGGAGAGAGAGATAGAGAACATAACTGTGAGCCCTCTCGTGTCTTCAAGAATATGTCATTCTCTCTGTTTAATAAGATACCTGGACCAAGGAAGAATGGCTAAAGAATGGGTTGTGGAGCCTAGCCTTGTAACCTGGGCTAGAGCCACATCTCACAGCAGAGTCAGCCTTGATTTTGTCACCAAAAAAGGTTATTAAAGAATTTAAAACCATATCTATGGTTCTGACTCCATTTCTGTCATTCTGAGTTGGAAGTATTTTTGAGACACCCAGAAGGCACTATGCCAAAGAAGGTTAAAGGGGTGGAAGCTGGGGTTATTATGGGGTATTTGAATTAGAAATTTCAGGGGAGCAGTTTCTAATGCAGATGGTGTAGACTATTGGCTCTGGTGGGAGGAGCTGGCTGGGGTAGAAGGAAAAAGGACGCCTTCGTGGGCTCTAGGCAAAGAAGGTTTTGGGAAGCCAAGAAATTGATTGGGGTGTCCCACATGTGTTAGGTTCTCAGCATAATGTTGGTAACTGGGGAGAAGCAGAAGGAAGGGAAGAAGGAAGGAAGGAAGGAAAGAAGGAAGGAAGGAAGGAAGGAAGGAAGGAAGGAAGGAAGGAAGGAAGGACAGACATGTATAATTCTTTCCCAAGTGGTGGAGCAAACAAAAGTATATAAAGTTTGCATATAATACTTTGAAAATTTCAAGCTCTATACTACATTTTAAAAAGTTGTCATGTCAACTGTTGTAGCAATCTGATCCCTTCCTGTGATGTCCACATTTGAGGTTTTCACTGTGCATCTGGACCTTGAAGGCTGCCATCTGCCACATGCTAACCTTTCACAGAGGGTGAAGCTCAGAGGCTTCATAGTCCCCTTCCCCAATAGCATCAGAGTACCCAGCTTCCAGATCCCAATGCAGCACTTTCTAGCCACATGATCTTGGATGTTCTTCTAGTCCCCCTGAGCAACAGTTTGGTCATGTGTGAGATGAGGGATGAGAGTCTGTCATTGTGCGTTTCCTAGATGTAAGTCCACTTGTGCCCATGAATTG
>PVKS010053043.1:0-10533 GCA_004027875.1 Aplodontia rufa
AAGTTGGTCTAGTATCATGTGTTAAATCCAGATAAAGTGTAATGTTATACAACATAATACTTTTTTAGAGATATTTTGGGAAGGGGAAGGGAGGAATAAGGGTGGGTAATTGGGGGGGCAATCCTGGGGGTAAATCTAATATCCAGAATCTATACACATTTTATATTATTTTGTTAAAAGCTTGTATGGTTGTTCTATAATAAATCTCTCAATTAAAAAGAAAAGAAAACTACAGACCAATATTCCTGATGGACAGACACACAAATTTTCTTAACAAAATTCTAGAATCTGCATACAAAAGCAAAAAGAAAGATAATACATCATGGTCAAGTGGGCTTCATTCCAGGCATGCAATGTTGGCTCAACATTACATGTATCAATAAATGTGATTCACCTCTTAAGCAGAATTAAAGACAAAAACCATATGATATATGATATCTCAATTTTTTGCAGAAAAGGCCTCTGATAAAACCCAAACCCATTTATGTTCAAACTCTGGAAAATATAGGGATCAAAGAAACTTAACTTTGTCAGGGCCATTTGTGACAAATCTAAAGCACACATTACATTAAATGGAGAAAAACTGAAAGCATTCTCACTACCCTTAGAAATAAAACAAGGCTGTCCACTCTCACCATTTTTATTCAATATAGTTCTCAAAACCCTAGGCAGAGGAATCAGACAAAAAAGGAAATCAAAGGGATATGGATAAGAAAAGAGGAAGTTAAGCTTTCTCGATTTCCTGAGGACATGTTCCTTATCAAGAAGACCCTAAAAGTTCCAATAGAAGACTTCTAGAGTTTATTAATAGATTTGGTAAAGTAGCAGAATACAATAACAACACCCATAAATCTATATTTTTCCTATACTCCAACAATAACGTGACTGAAGGAGAAATCAGGAAATCCATAACATTTAAAATAACCTCAAAAAGAATAATATACTTGGGAAATAAACTAACAAAGGAAGTAAAAGACCTCTACAATGAAAACTATGGAACAGTGGAGAAAGAAACTGAAGAAGAATTGAGAAGATGGAAAGATTTCATGTTTTTGGTTAGCCAGAATCAACATATTCAAATGGCCATTCTGTCAAAGCACTGTACAAACTCAATGCAATCCCCATCAAGATATCAATGATTTTCTTCACAGATATAGAAAACTCAATTCTCAAATTCACTTGGAATAATAAGAAACTAAGAACAACAAATCATTACTATACATAAAAAGAAGAAGCAGGAGGTATTGAAATATCTGACTTGAAATGACATTGGAGAGCTGAAGTAACAGAGATAGCATGATATTGATTTCAAAATAAATATGAAGACCAATGAAATAGAACAGAAGACACTAGACAAACCCAAAAATGTTAACCATCTGATACTTTAAAAGGGGGACAAAAATATAGCTTAGAAAGAAGACAGCATCCTCAACAAATGGTTCTGGACAAACTGTACAGCCATAGGCAGACAATCAAATTCAGATCATTATCTCTCACCCTGCACAAAATTAAGTAGACATGGATCAAAGAAATAGAAATTAAACCAGCAAACATACAACTATTAGAAGAAAAAATAGGATCAACACTCCACCATAATGGTGTAGACTCCTTCTTCTATATTAAGACTCCCATAACACAAGAATTAAATCCACGAATTCATGGGGGATAACATTAAAATGTAGGGGGAAATCCTGGACTGGGATTGGCCTTAACTTACTTTTTCAATATTAACTAGGCATGAATATGTAACCATGATTCCCTCCAATATGATAAGACTATTTTGAACAAATAAAAAAATAAATTTAAAAAAATGTTTCTGCACAGATAAGGAATTAGTCAAGAAAGGAGAAAACCTACAGAGTGGGGAAAAAACATTTCCTGTTAGCTCTCTAATAGGGGGATAATATCCAGAATATACAAAGAACTCAAAAAAACTTAACACTAAAACACAAACACTCCAAACAAAAAATGGTCTATGGAACCAAAAAGAAAGTTCTCAACAGAGGAAGTTCAAAAAGCCAATAAATATGAGGAAATGTTCTACATCACCAGCATTCAGAGAAATGCAAATCGAAACTACTTTGAGATTCCATTTCACTCCAGTTAGAATGGCAAAAATGAAGAATACGAACAATAACAGATATTGAGAAAGGAACACTAACACACTGTTGGTGGGACTACAAACTGGTACAGCAGTGTGTAGACTCTTCAAACAATTAGAGGTGGAACAACCATTCAACCCAGCTATGCCACTCTTGGGTATCTCCCCAGAAGAACTAGAATAAACATGTTACAGCGATACACTACATCAATGTTTATAGCAGCTCAATTTATAATAACTAAATTATGGAATCATCCCAGATGCCCCTCACTGGATGAATGGATCCAAAAACTGTGGCATATATACACAATGGAGTTCTACTCAGCTATTAAAAACAATGATATTGTGGCCTTTGAAGGTAAATGAATGTGAAATTAGCCAAACCCAGACATTAAGGGTTGAATATTTTTTTAATATGGAACCAGAGTGAAACATACAATATGGTGAAACAGTCAGATTTATTTACTAGACCCACCAAATTCAAAGTAATAAATTCAAGAAACTACAGCTATTAAATAGCAGGGAGTGGGCAGGAAGGAAGAGACAGAGGGAGGAGAAAAAATTCAATACTGTAAGGTACACTTGACTACCCTGAGAAGGCAAATAATACTCTTGATAACATTTAAAACTAGAAAATTCAAAAAAAAATATATATAGCAATTTATATCTGAAATATGGGGAATCCCAGTGAAGACAAGAGGTCAGGGAGTGAGCAAAGGGGCAGAGATCCTGGTTAACGATAGTTTTCAAATTACAAAGTCATTACATATGCATGTATGAACATGTAGCAACAAATCCCTTCCGCGTGTGAGACTACATTAAAATAGTAAAAAGTATAAAAAAAGAAAAAGGTGTACATTGTGAATTTAAAAGATACTGTGGTAGGGTCTCATAGTTATAGGAACAGATACAGATCTTCAATTTTCTAGTCATCATACAATATAAGCATGTGTTACATGACACATTTGTAAAAATACACACATATGCACACACACAAAGGCACATTAAATGGGAGAAATAAAAAAATTGGGGTTTTATCAAATTTCTGGCACTGCAGGAACAGGCACTTAATAAATTTATTGTTATGCAAGGCATTATCATTGGATAAAGCAGGATAAAGTGTACATGCAACTTCCTGGCACATGCTTTGGTAATGCCCTCTGAATGCATAAGTGTTTCAGAATGAAAATTTAATAAATGAATAAATGTTAAAATATGAAAAATTAGATGCTTACCCGCCGGTTGGTGAAGGCAGAATAAAATTCTTTGACAAAAACTGTTTTGATCATGTCTATATCTGTAATAGCCAAAACAGGCTTTCGACCATCATACAACCTGTGTTGAGAAAGCAGAGTAGAGTAAACCTAAAAAGCCATGCTCTGCAGCAGCAGCAGGAACCGTACTCAGGAATTCACTCTTTGATCCTGATGTTACATAACCCACCTTCCTGTTCCTACAATTCATAGCAACATGAAATCCTGGCTCAAATTTGGGATTCTGACCACAAAAGGTACAGGTGATTTCATAACATGAAGGATAATCTAGGTAAAGTGTGAAAGAGAAGCTTAAAGTCAAAACAATCCTTCAAAGAGCTCATAATTAGAATAGCATTGGAATGTTCATTAAATCTAGATGGTTAATACAAGGATATTGCCTACACTGGTCTCCATAACTTATCAGTGTAACATGAGGGCAGGTAATTAGCTAAGTTTTGTAAGGGGTAGCTGGATGGGTCCACTGGAGATCCAGCAGGATGTGTTGAGTCTGGATCATATGATATCTATGGGTAATGTCAACTTAGTGGAACACTGTGACCCATATTCCTATGGTGGTCTGAGGATTGATAAGAGATGAAGAGAGAGAAAAAGTCAATACTTCTCCCACTCTCTTTCAGTATAGAGAAAAATAATGACACCTCTTCCATGGTTCTCACCAAACCCCTACCAGCTCTAATAGGAAATAGTAGCTGAAATTACCTGGGGCCACCCTTGAACATCATAAACTCCATCAGTCCACCAGGGAACTCACTGGTGTGACCACATCCTATACCTGCTCTTAACATCAAATGAATGAAGAAAGAAAGAAATACTTGTGAATACTTCATTGAAAAGTTGAGGCCAAAAATTTTAGAAAAAAGCACATGAACAACAGTAATAGCAGTGACAAAATAGAAAAAAAAGTGAACTTGAGAAAATATGGTTTCAGACCTGTGCTCGAGTACTTCCCAGCCTTTCTTTCAAAAGTGTATGTTAAATTGAAAATTTAAATAAAGGTATTTTCCTCTAAATTAAAAGGAAATCAATATAGAAAAAAGAATGGTATGAATGAATAAGACACAATAAAAAGTTTTCAAATAATGCATTTTATCAATTAATGGCAATCAAACAGACAGAAAAGTCGAGACGACAGGACTAGTCAGATCCAGCACAGAAACTGAAGCTACCATCAAAACAAAAAGATCAGTCCAAACATGCAACATTCTCAGCCAATCAGACTGGGGTCCCTGACTCCTGTGGACATATGGGACCCTTGGTTAGAGAAACTGTGAAGGGTTTTGTAGCACAGAGCTGCAGGCAAAGAGCTCTGGACTGTGATTGTCCTCCTGCAGTGAGCTGCCTCAACAAAACAAGTCTATCCAAGGGAATTTTTCAGAATACTCACCCCCACATTTTTCCATAATTATGATAACATTTTGTGTCAAATTCAGAAACACCCTAGGAAGAGGGAAAAAATGAAATTCCATTACTGTCCTAACAAAACTAATATCATCTTCAATTGGGTAAAAAAGAAATCAAATCCCATGAAATTAGGCTTAGTTAGGAAGAATTTATTCCTCAGAAGTTTCTGAGGAGAAAGGAGAAAATATGAGAGAGATTTAAAAGAGAATATGTAAAATCACTGGAATTTCCTCTATGTATTGTAAATACTCTTGTCTATGAGTACAGTGTCCTGTTCTGCCCTGCTTCTGCTTCTGCTCGTGTTATCTCAAAAATACTGGGACCTTCTGAATTATTATCCCATGGGCACATGAGGAAACCCAGGATGTGGGAAAATGAGTGAGGTTCCCAGAGTCATGCATACTCTTTGATCTCCCCTTCAGCATCAGTTTATCTCATGTCTTCTCTATAATTCTGGTAGAATTAGGAAATCAAAGTCACCAGTGATCCCTTTTAGTCTAGTAGATTTATGTTGTCTCAATTCTGTGGATGAGTAAGAAAGTGAGATCATGAGCAAATAAACAGTGGACTTGCTTTTCTGTGATGAACCTTAACATGAAAGAATTGGAGATGCTACCTCTATGCGTAGGACACTGAAAATTAGACACTGACTGTGAATTTTCACTTTAGAAAATAAAAACTGAATCTTCTTGCTGCTAAAATTCAGTAGCAATGTTTTAACAGTGCAAATAAACTGCCCCAGATATATGAGCATACTTTCCTAGCATCTTCACTGAATTTAAAAAAAGCCCAATAGGATGCTCACAGTCTGAATATCATAAAGTCTACAACTCCTAGTGCTGATGTGCCAGAGATCTGAGCTCATCAAATGAAGCAACCCTGAGGTCCAAAAGAATTATTAACAGAGTAGTGAGGCAAATCTTAACATGATGTAGCTGAAGCCACAGTATGAATACAAACCAAATGCATTGTATGTAGAGGCTTCTGAGGAGAAAGAATATATGGGAAATATTTGAAATGGAAAATGGAAATCCATGTAATTTTTCTCCAAGTATTTTAACTACACAAACACTTAACCTATGGCTACTAACTAATTATTTCTCTTCTGAGGTGTTTCTGCTTCTATTTCTGTTATGACTCAAATCCTGAGACCTTCAGAATTACTATTTTCATGGGTACAGAAGGGAACCCAAGATGAGGGAAAATGAGTATGATTTCCAGGGACAAGAACACTCATTTATCTTATCATTCAATATCATTTTCATTTATTTCATGAACTTTCAAGAATTATTGTAGAATTATGGAGTTAAAGCCAGCAGCAATCTCTGTCTACTTGGTCTATGTTAATCCTGGGGCATGTTGAGTGAGAAAATGAGTCAGCAAGCAAATGACACAGTGGTCTTGCTGTTCAGCATTGCAGTTCAAAAAGAAAAGATGAAGAGATGCCAACTCTGCACATAGGACACAGCTAAATAAGTTATGGATCTGAGTTTATAGTTTTGAAACTAAAAAAGAAATATTTCTAGTACCAAGTACATTTGTAATTTACTAACTTTGCACATAACTTTGCTCTGTACATTCCTGGGATATGCGATATGGAAAAAGAAAGTCCTATTAGGATGCTTTCTGTCTAAACATGAAGTTCACAGTGTGCACCATGGATGTGCCAGAGGTCTGAGCTTATCAAGTGAAGTGAACCTCCAAAGAGCTGTAAACAGAGCCCTGGGGTAAAACTTGCCATGATCCAGGTGAAGCCCACACAGAGTTTCTGAAAACCTGAAACCTCAGAACTTCCTCCCAAAATGCTGCCTTTCTACTGATGTAACTGAGCAGGTGTTTACAACCATAAGAAGCAAAAGAGGGAGCTCAAATGACACTCACCTTGCGGTAATGAAGAAGAGTTCCAAAAAAAGGCAGAGGTCTTGGCCCTGGAATTCCCTGCTTCTTAAAATGCCCATGTGAATATGTCCCATATCTATCAAGAGAGAGAAAAATCCAGGGTAAGGGGTTGTGACTGTATACAGACGGTGGCTCATGAGTCACTGACTAGAGAACATGAACAGTGAAGCCACATAGGCCATAAATGACAAAAAAAAAAAAGCTCCAACAGCAAAATTGCAATGCTCATCATCTCCTCTCACATTCACTGGGAAAACCCTAAAAGATATAAAGACTTCAAACCAGCTGAAATCATTAGGCTCCCAATCATACAGTGAATACTTGAGATAATGCCCCAAAGGTGAGTTTGAAATTTTCCGAAAGATTCAGGCTAGCATTCTTCAGGGTCACTTCATTCACTTTGGTCAGTTTAGGAAGTTGACTTGACACCAATATATCTGCCCATCTAGTGACCTCCAGCGGGGCAGTACACTCTCTACAAGTTCTCTCCTAAATGGAGAGGTCTATTCTCCCACTTTCTCCCAACTTTTATCTGAGTGAATGTTATTTCATCACTGGCCCACATTCTTCCTTACTCATCTGCACCAACAAAAACGGACCTGCCAGACTACCACAATGACGTAGATGGGTAAAAATAGCCTGCTGCAAAGGAAAATTTGAAAATATATGTGCAATCTATGTCGTGGATGTATGTATTAGACTACATTGTCCAAAAGGATTAAGTTGTTTTATTTTTTATTAAGAAGAAGTTGAGTTGTTATACAATCATAGATGCATATAAGGGAACAATGTGATATGCATTTGATTCTAATCCAGAGTCACCCTTACATTGCATACCCCCAGTCTCTTCATTCCTCTATATTTACACCTACAACTTATAAATATCTATATATAAATATATATAAACATGCAAAATTATGAATTTTTGAGCATTAAATGATTGCATAAGTATTATTTGGCTTCTCCTGTAGGGTAAAGGGTATGCCACATTACTGTGTCCCTAGATCTCTCCCCATCATCCCTCCCTCTCGACTCCTCCCTGCTTCTCCACTCCCCTGCACCCCCCACATATCTATGGTTCACTTAGATTATGTGTTGCTAAATTTAGTGGTCTAGTAATAGAGCTTGATTACCTTTCACCCGAGTCTGTGTAGAGCTCTAGCCTCCACAAATGAGATAAAATAGTTGTCCCCTGAGTCTCTGTGTGTTTGGCGAACTTCGCTCAGCATGATTTCTTTCATTGACATCCATGTACCGTCAAAAGCCACAATGTTGTTGCTTCTAATAGCTGAGTAGAAATCTTTTGTGTATGTGTATGTGTGTGTGTATATATACATATATATATATGTGTGTGTGTGTGTGTGTGTGTGTGTGTATGTATATATATACACCAGAGCCTTTAGTGGGGGCATCTAGATTGATTCCATAATTTAGCTATTGTATATTGAGCTGTTATGAACTTTGATTTTGCTGTGTCACTGTAAAGTGCTGATTCAAACTCCTCTGGGAAAAAGCCCAGAAGAGGGATATCTGGGTCATGTGATGGATCCATCACTAATTTTTTGAGGATTCTCCACACTGCTTTCCAGAGAGCCTGTGCGAGTGGTGAGAACTGGCAGTATTCTCTGGTTCTGCATTTAATAAAAATGGTTTAAGCTTTTCTCTGCTTAGTAATATACTAGCTGATGGTTATAAGCCTTTACATAGGTAAGATAAGTTCCTTTGATTCATAATTTCTCCAAAGTTTTGAGCATAAATTGGTGCTGGATTTTATTGAAGGCCTTTTCTACACATATTGGGATGATCATATGGTTTCTGTCCTTAACTTTGTTTAAGTGATGAAGCACATTTATTGTTTGTGTAGGTTGAATCAACATTGAATCCCTGGAATGACATCCACTTGATCATTATGAATTATCTTCTTCATGTGTTTTTGGATGTACTTTACTTCAACTTTTTTGAGGATTTTTGTGTCGATGTACATCAACGATATTGGTCTGTAGTTCTCTATTCTTGATGTGTCTTTGTTGGATTTTGGTATCAGAGTTATGGCTGACTCATAAAAAGTGTTTGGGAGACTTCCTTCCTTTTCAATTTCTTCAAATAGCTTAATAAGTAGAGGTGTTAGCTCTTCCTTGTAGGTGTGGTAAAAATCAGTGGAAAATCAATCAGGTCCTGCACTTTTCCTCCTTGGAAGAATTTTAGTTGCTATATGGATTTCTGTGCCATATATTTCTGTGGGCTGATTTGGATTTCAATATCATCCTGCACTAATTAGGGGATGTTACATGTGTCTTGAAATTGTCCATGTCTTCCAGATTATCTAATTTAGAGGAATATAGTCCTCCAATCTATATTCTGGTAATCTATTATATTTCCATGCGGTCAGTGGTGATTGCTCATTTTTCGTTGATGACTTTCTTGATATGCTTTAATTCCTTCTTTTGGTGATATTGGCTAGGAGGTCTGTTAATTTTATTTATTTTTTCAAAGAACAAGCTCTTTGGTCAATTCTTTTTTTATTAAGAAATTTATTAGTTGAACAATTAAGCATGCTTCTAACGAAACCATATAATATATATATATATATATATATAAATTCTGAAAATTAGATTTATCCTCAAGAGCCCCCCAATTACCCACACTTATCCCTCCCCTGCTCCTTCCCAGTATACCTCTATGAATGCTTTAGTTTATTTGTCATTGCATCTTTTCCAGATTTAAAACATGAGATGGTCAATTCTTTTTATTGTTTTTTATTCTCAATTTCATTGATTTCAAGATCAGCTCTGATCTTGATTATAGCCTCTCTTCTGCTGGCTTTGCAATTAGATTGTTCTTTCTTTTGTAGGGATTTGAGATGGAGCATCAGTTTATTTATTTGAGCACTCTCACAGTTTTTAATCTATGCATTCAGTGCTCTAAACATTTCCCTTAAGAATGTTTCATGTTTTCCCAGAGGTTTCAATGTGTTGTGTTCATTGCCATTTGCTTCCACAAATTTCTTCTCTCATGTCTTCTTGGATCTACTCTTCATTTAATAGGGAATGATTCAATCTCCATGCATATGTATGTTTTCTGTTATTCTTTTTGCTGTTAATTTTCAGGGTCATGGCATCATGGTCTGATTGGATACATGCAATATCACCTACTTTTCCATATTTGGTGAAATTACCTTTGTGAACTACAATATGATCTATTTTGAAGAAGGATCCATGCACTACTGAAACGAAGATACATTCAGCCAATTTGGGGTGGAATATTCTATAGATATCTGTTAAGTCCACTTGATTAATGGAGTTGTTTAGCCTGGAGGTCTCTTCACTATTTCGTTGTTCTTGTTCTTGCTCTTGTTCTTGTTGTAATGTTCTGTCTATTGGGGATAAAGGAGTTTTAATGTCACCTAGTATTATCATGTTGAGGTCCACAAGTGTTTTTTTATTGAGAAATTTATTATTGAACAACCATACACGATTTTAACAAAATAATATAAAATGTGTATAGATTCTGGATATTAGAATTACCCCCAGGAGTGACCCCCCAATTACCCACCCGTATGCCTCCCTTCCCCTTCCCACAATATCTCCAAAAAAGTATTAAGTTGAGTAACATTACACCTTATCTATAACAAGTGGTTTTATATTATGTAGTAATTTTTCCACATTATTGGGAGTATTGCTCTTTGAATAATATATATTTACTGTGGTTATATTTTGCTGTTACATTTTTTTTAAATAGGATGTAGTGGCCTTCTTTTTCTCTTCAGTTTATGTTTGATGCCTACTTTGTAAGATATAAGAATTGCAACATTAATTTGCTTTCTTGGACCTTAAGGCTGATAGAATTTTTTGCTAT
>PVKS010053044.1:0-10536 GCA_004027875.1 Aplodontia rufa
CTCTCTCTCTCTCTCTCACTGTCCCTATTTTTTAAATTTCTTTTTAAATTTTTTTAAAAGAGAGGGACAGAGAGAGAAAAAGAGAAACAATTTTATTTAGTTTTTCACATGGCTTTCATTGCTCCGAGACTTCGCTGTGTCCATGGTGCTGGGGTTCGAACTTGCATACTCCATGCGTGCTGGGCAAGGCCTGTAACCACCAAGCCATCACTGCAGCCCTGTCCCTCGCTCTTTAAAAAAAAAAAAAAAAAAGGATGAGCTGGAGTTGTTACGGTGCTTGCCTGGCATGCACGAGTACGCAAGTTTGAACCCCAGCACCCATGTACACAACTAAGTGTGGGAGCAACGAAAGCCATGTGGGAAAAAAAAAAAAGAATAAAAATTGATTTTCTCAGGGTTGAAGATTTAGCTCAGTGGCAGAGCGCTTCCCTAGCATGTGCAAGGCTCCAAGTTTGGTCCTCAGCCCTGAAAAAAATTTTGATTTTTTCTCTCTCTCTTTCTCTCTCTCTCTCTCTTTCTCTCTCTCTCTCTCTATCTCTCTCTCTCTCTCATTGTCCTTCTCTCTAAAAAGAAAAAAAGAAAGAGAGTCCAGATTCCATTTTACATATTTATACTGTTTTGAGATGAAATTGGCCAGCTGTGTTAATGACCATGTCTAGGCTATCAATTGAAGGTCACTGCCAAATAACATCATAACCTAAGCAACAGAGACAATACAACAAAGAAAAAGTCCAAATGGAACATTCCTTCTCATAAAAAATTATTATTCAATAAAGAGAAAGAGACCAACCAGAGTGTTAGAATTCTTGGACAGTATAACTTTGCAGATGGGCACTGTCTGTGACTATTTACATGTATTCTGTGAGCTAGCATCATTAGTGAGGGGCTTGATTTTGAAATACTGTCTGTTTTCTCCAGAGTGGTATAAATTATTTTGTGAAAAAGAACGTGTTTGGCTACCATACATAGGTTTGCTGCAGCCCTGTCACCTGGCAGCTAACTTTAAATGGGGTCAGGACCTGGGAGTGGTTTATTTTATGTACCAAGATGATCCTTATGATGCTTAACTCATGTCCATACCAATGAAGTTCTTAAACTACTCTCGTGTTCTAACCCATATGCAGAATTCATGATGTTTTTCTGTCAGAAACATGAACTTGGGAAATAGAGATCACCTAGATTTAAAGAACCAGAGACAAAACGTCTTTGTTAACTAAATAATTTTAGACTAACGCTTGTTAATCCACTCAGGGCTTGGAAGTGATGACCTCCAATAGGATCAAACTTCTGTCCTGCTGTGAGGAACTGAATAAGAAATGTCAATGTCAAGAGTTCCAAAATAAGGAGCTGGAGATGTGGCTCAGCAGTAGAGCACTTGCCTGGCATGTGTGAGAACCTGGGTTTGAACCCTAGCATCACATACACAACTAAGTTTGGGGAGAAAAAAAAGATGAAAAAAATAAATAAAAATTGATTCTCTTTCTCCCTCCCCCTCTCCCTCTCTCCCTCTTTCCTTCTCTCTTAAAGAAAAAAGTTCCAAAATAAAATCGAAAATAAACATAAGGCAAACCATAGATCTGGTTTAATATGCATATATTTTCAAAAATTGCCACATTTCCCTTCATAATCCCATCTTATCTTTGGGGAAGTAAGAGATTACTTGAAGGTTTATCTCTGTGGAAATTATAGGTAGTTTTAATTTTGCATGTGATACAGTTGTTAATAAATTATAACAAATGTAAAAAGAGAAATACCATCATTTGCATTTAAATGGAAAAATACAGATGACCACTTTATTTGAATTTAAATGGCTTCCCTGATTCCAACATTTACAAACTGAAATACCTGCACATGCTAAATATTATCATTTTCTGATTTGTCATTGGAATATGTGGCCTTAATAAAGGAAGGACCTGTTGTTTGCCACATCAGTTTTTCAAGTCATTTTTGCAGAAAATTTTTTCTCTACTTTTTTTTATTTTATTAAGGAATTGAGTTTTTGTTTTTGTACCATCATAGATGCATATATACTAACAATATGATATGCCCCTGATCCTAATCCAGAATCATCCCCACATTTCCCATACTCCAGTCTCTTGACTCTTCTGTATTTCCCCCATACAGATATAAATGTATGTGTGTGTGTGTGTGTATGGATATATATATTTGGATATATGTGTGAAGAGATATATATATTATATATATATATATATATATATATATATACACACACACCCCATATATATAATTGTGCATTTTCCAGAATTAAATGATTGCGTAAGTATTATTTGACTTCTTGGGGGATTGGCTTATCGATGAAGTAAAGAGTAAGTTACATTGCTGATTCCTCCCCAGATCCCTTCCTATTATCCCTCCCCCCCCCTCTGTATTCTTCCCTTGCCCCCCCCAACATATCTATGGTTCCCTTAGATTATGTGTTGCTTTGACTCTGGTCAATCTAGTACATGAGCTTGACCTTTCAACCAAGCCTGAGTTTTGCTCTAGCCTCCACAAATGAGGGAAAACATTCTACTCTTGAGTCTCTGGGTTTGGCTAACTTTGCTCAACATTATTTCTTCCATTGCCATCCATTTACCTTTAAATGCCACAATATCATTGTCTCTAATTGCTGAATAGAATTCCATGGGATGGATGGATATATATATACATACACACACATACCAGAGCTTTTAGATCCATTCATCCAGTGAGGGGCATCCGAGTTGTTTCCATAATTTAGCTATTGTAAATTGAGCTGCTATGACATAGATATTGCTGTATTGCTGTAATATGCTGATTCTAACTCCTCTGGGAAAATATCCAGAAGAGGGATAGCTGGTTGGTAGGATGGATCCAACTCTTATTTCTTGGGGAGTCTCCACACTGCTTTCCAGAAAAACTGTACCAGTCTGCAGTATCACCAACAGTGTGCTAGTGTTTCTATCTCCCCACAACCCCTCCAGCATCTGTTATTGTTTTTATTCTTCATCTTTGCCATCTGACTAGAGTGAGGTGAAATCTTAATGTACTGTTGATTTGCATTTCTCTAATTACTAGTGATTTAGAACAATTTCTCATGTATTCACTGAATTGCTCCATCTCCTCTGTTGAGAAGTTTCTGTTTAACTCTGTGGCCCATTAATTGGTTGTATTGTTTGCATTTTTCATATGAAGTTTTTTGAATTCTTTGTAAATTTTGGATATTAGTACCCTGTCAGAGGAATCAGAATCATAGGCCATGATTACCTCCCTTTCTGTAATGGGAGTTTTGACAGTTTTGACCAGCTCCTTGGCTGAACAAGAGTTTTTTAATTTAATTCTTCCAATTTGGGAGTCCTGTTGAGTAAGTCATTGCCTACTCCCATATGCTATAGTGTTCCTCCTAATTTTTCTTCTAGCCGTTTATGGTAGCTGATTTAATTCCTGGTTCCTTGATACATGTTGACTTGATTTTTGTATAAGGTGAAAGATAAGGATCTAATTTCAACTTTATGCAAATGGATGTCCAGTTTATCCAGCACTATTTGTTAAATAGGCTGCCATTCCTCCATGTTATATATATATATATATATTTTTTGAGGGACAAAGAGAGAGAGCGGGGGGAGACAGAATCAGTTTTATTTAGTTTTTCATGTGTCTTTTGTTGCTCAGACATTTGGTTGTATACGTGATGCTGGGGTTTGAACTCACACACTTGTGCATTCCAGGCAAGTGTGGTAACCACTGAGCCATTGCTCCAGTCCAGATTGCATTGAATCTGAACAGTGCTTTTGGCAGAATGATCTTTTCTTATTTTGGGGGTGGGCGGGGGGAGAGAGAAAGAGAATCAATCTTTTTTATTTTTTTCATCTGGCTTTCATTTCTCCAACACTTAGTTGTGTATGTGGTGCTAGGGTTCGAATCTGGGTCCTTGCACATGCCGGACAAGCACTCCAACTGCTGAGCCACCACTCCGGTCCCCTTTAATTAAACTAATTCTGGCTAACCAAGAACATGGAACATCTTGCCATCTTTTCAGGTCTTCTTCAATTTCTTTCTTCAGTGTTCAATAATTTTCATTGTAGAGGTCTTTTATTTCCCTTGTTAGATTAATTCCCAAGTATTTTTTTTAGTAAATTGTGAATGAGACTGATTTTCTGATTTCTTCTTCTGCGCTATTATTGTTAGTATATACAAAAGCTATTGATTTGCGGGTGTTGATCTTGCAGCCTGCCACTTTGCTAAATCTGTTTATAAGTTCAAACGGTTTTCCAGTGGAATTTTTTGGGTCTTCCAGATATGGGATCATGTCATCAGCAAAAAGGGATAGTTTGATTTCTTCTCTTCCATTCTTGGCCCTTTGATTTCCTTCTCTTGCTTGAGTGCTCCGGCTAGGATCTCAAGGACTACACTGACTAAAATAGTGAGAGCAGGCAGCCTTGTCTTGTTTCCAAGTTTAGTGGAAATGCTTTCAGCTTTTCTCCATTTAGTATTAGAGTTTGTTATATATGCCCTTTACATAGTTAAGATATATTCCTTTTCTCCAGAGTTTTGATCATAAAAGCCTTTTCTGCATCAATTGAGATGATCATATGTTTTTTTTTCATTAATTCTATTTAAGTGAAGAATCACATTTATTGATTTGTGTATGTTGAACCAGCCCTGCATCCCTGGAATGAAGCCCACTTAATTGTGATGAATTATCTTCTTTTTTTTTTAAGAGAGAGATAGAGAGACAGTGAAAGAGAGAGAGAGAGAGAGTCAGTTTTATTTAGTTTTTCATTGCTCCAACACTTAGTTGTGTACATGGTGCTGGGGTTTAAACCCAGGTCCTCACATATGCCAGGCAAATGCCACAACCCTGAGCCACCACTCCAGACCTGAATTATCTTCTTACTATGTTTTTTTTTTTGAGAGAGAGAGAGAGAAAAAGAGAGAGAGAGAGAGAATCAGTTTTTTATTTCATTTTTCATGTTGCTTTCATTGCTTTAAGACTTCATTGTATACTTGGTGCTGGGGGTTTGAACTCACATCCTTGTGAATGCCAGGCAAGCACTGTAATTGCTGAGCCACTGCTCCAGCCCCTGAATATGTTTTTGAATGCAGTTTGCTAGAACTTTGTTAAGGATTTTTGCATCTATGTTCATCAGGCATATTGGTCTGGAGTTTTCTTTCTTTTGATATGTCTTTGTTGGGTTTTGGTGTTCTTTCCTCTTTCTTTAAAATAAAGCATGACTCCTGCCATTTTCTTTTTTTTTTTTTAAAGAGAGAGGGACAGTGAGAGAGGAAGAGAAAGACAGAGAAAGAAGGAATCAATTTTATTTAGGTTTTCACGTGGCCCTTGTTGCTCTAAGACTTTGTTGTGTATGTGGTGCTAGGGTTTGAACTTACATACTCGGCACATGCCAAGCAAGTGCTATAACCACGGAGCCAACACTCCAGCCCCATTCCTGCCATTTTCTAATAGTCCATCTTCTGTTCTCTCTATCTTTCATCCTTTTTTAAAACAATAAACCTGTGCATTTTAAATTCTCTGGTTAAATGAAATAAATATTTGTTAAAAGGTGTACTTGATATCTCCAAAACCTCTTTCTGCTATTAAAACAGTACACTGAGGACAAAATAGGCACTCAGAGAATCTCTACTTGTCAAAGATCATAAATAATGGACTTTAGCATAAAATAAAAGTATAAGTTTCTGCTTTCTATGTCCTTCATACTCACAATAGCTGTTTTTAATCTGTGTCCCCATTATTTTATATTAAGAAGAAAATGGCGTTTGTCACACCTCTTTTCTCATCTGTGAGACCATTACTTTGGATGATTTTGATCTTCTTTTTGGTACACCCTCATGAATTAGGCAAATGCTCTGTCACTGAGCAACATCCCCAGCCCTTTTTTTTTTTTTTTTTTTACTTTGAAACAAGGTTTCCCTAAATTGCCCAGGCTGGCCTCAAACTTGCAGTCCTTCTGCCTCAACCTCCTGAGTGTCTGGGATTGATTATAGTTGTGCACCATCATTCTGATATGCATATAAAAATGATTGAAAATACACAAGATCTCCTTGCTCTATTAAAAAAAGGAAGAAGGAAGAAAGAAAGAAAAGAGGATGACAACGAAAAACTGGCCCAAAGCCCTTAGACTGTAATTCCTGAGTTTGGTTCTTTAGGTTTGACAGTTCAAAAGTAGAAGAGGGTCAGTGGTGGTTCCAGCTAATTCTTTTTTTTTTTTTAGAAGAATATAGAAATACAGTTGAGGGAGAAACAGTATCAAAACATTATCAGTCAATGGATATAAACTTTGTTAATTCCAGCTAATTCTAAAGAAGCCGTTATGTCTGTAAAGTCCCTTCTCTCTAGACTCCACTCACTGATAGGCTGGCAGATTTGTAACTAAGATAAGGAACCAAAAAAGAGGTAAGATAAAGCAAAGAAGATAGTACGGCCAGGGAAAATGAAACTCAGTGAGTTGGGTCAAAGGGGAGTTATCAGTAGATTCATTATTATGTTTGCCCCAAGATATTGTGAGCCCATTTAACTGTTATTCATTATTTTTCTCTGTCTCCTTCCTGGCTGAGCATAGTGACACTCACCTGTAATCCCAGCTACTTGGGAGGTTGTAACAAGAGGATCACAAGTTCAAGGCCAGCCTCAACGACTTAGACCCAGTCTCAAAATAAAAAGTCAAAAGGACTGGGGATGTTGCTCAGTGATAAGCACCCCTGGCTTTAGTCTCCAGTACCAAAAAATAAAAAATACAATTTTCCTTCTTGAAAAAAGCAGTTAAAATCATTGTTCTTAGAGATAAAGTAGTAATTCCATTGATCAAAAAGTTACTTACTGTATTTGCATAAAACAAACCATTTGGAAACACATTAATGCCATGCTTAATTAACACTGAGGACTGGAGAGGACAAGAACCACCTATTCTCAGTCTTTGTTCTCTGCCTTTAGCACTGACAGCTGCAGCTGGGAGGGGAAAACTGGAAGTGTGCCGTCTGCTTTTGGAGCAAGGGGCAGCAGTGGCCCAGCCAAACCGCAGAGGGGCAGTACCCCTATTCAGCACTGTTCGCCAGGGCCACTGGCAGGTAAGCAGGGTAGCTACTTACTGCCTCTGAGGCGAGAGTCAGTTATAAATGGAAACTTCTTAGGGAAAGAATAAAAAGATCACAAATTTTGGGTTACCCAGCAATCATCAAGTTTGATAACTGGGCCTTTGTTCTTAAAAATAGTCTGCTTAATTAACAAGGTGATTTTAAAAAGTTAAGGTTCAAAACAGTCATTATGTTCTAGATTGACTAACTTTTTATCCTGGTCATGGAGTGAATTCCTTCTCACATTTCACAGTATTCATCAGTTCATTAGAAAGTCCATTTCTCAACAGATCCCTGCTAACCTGTTACTTGTAGGTTTTTCAGACTTAGTGAAAGAAAGTGGTGATATATGCAAATCGTAGTTATGTGATCTTCCCTGATATTTGGATTCTAAATAAATGTTAATTTATATACTTAGATGAAAAAGAAGTCATCCTAATAATAATCTTTGCAGGTATTTGAGTAGGGAAAAAAAAAAAAGATTCTAAAAGCCAAACAGTACTAAAGAGCTATCAGAGGCACTTTATTGTAGTCATTTCAGCAGTAAATATTCCCTGCTGCAGGCAGGCTTGCAGCCCCTAGAGATTAATAAAATGCCCTGTCATAGGTAGCAACTCATGTTGGAACTTCCATTATGGGATTGTTTAGACTACGTTACATCTTGGCTTTGGTATCTTTTTTCTTTTCTTTTACTTAATGACTTAGTCACATATTCAGGAACGAATCCTCATTTGACTATCCTTACAGTTAGAGATTAAGTCACATTAGGACTGAACAGGAACTTATAGGGAGGTTCTTTTAGTAAAAAGCTACTTATGGAGGTAACTCACCTGTACAGCAATACATGTTCACACACTTTAAGGAACATATGCATGTGTCTTCTCAGTCACTTTTCTTGAGCTAATTGGTCCTTGTTCCTCTGCATTTACAGATTGTTGATCTTCTACTCACTCATGGAGCTGATGTCAACATGGCAGACAAGCAGGGTCGTACTCCCCTGATGATGGCTGCTTCTGAAGGCCATCTGGGAACTGTGGACTTTCTACTTGCACAAGGTCAGTCAGTTCTAAGATGGCAGTTGGGTGGTCAGTGCCTATAATAACCCACTGAATTCCTCATTTTCAGCAGTAGATTCCAGGAGATGTTAAGAATGAATATTAGGGCTGGAGCAGTGACTCAGCAGTTATGGTGCTTGCCTGGCATGCGCAAGTACACAAGTTCAAACCCCAGCACCCACATACACAACTAAGTGTCAGAGCAACGAAAGCCATGTGAAAAACTCAATAAAAACTGATTCTCTCTCTCTCTCTCTCTCTCTCTCTCTCTCGCTGTCCTTCTCTCTTTAAAAAAAAAAAAAAGTGGGGCGGGAGGGGGACTGGAGCGGTGGCTCAGCAGTTTTGGCGCTTGCCTGGCATCACGGGGACCTGGGTTCAAACCCCAGCACCACGTACACAACTAAGTGTTGGAGCAACAAAAGCCATGTGAAAAATTCAATAAAGTTGTTTCTCTTTTTCTCTGTATCTCTCACTGTCCCTCTCACTTTAAAAAAAAAAAAAAGAATGAATGTTAATCCAGTTGTTTAGAAAATGAGAAAGGTCATCTCCTGCCGTATACACAATGGAATCCTTCTAACCCTGAAATTCTGTTTCCTTATGGCCTGAGGGATTTTAATCAAATTAACACATTCTGAATTCTTTCATTCAAATCAGTAATCTCCAAACTTTGATTTGTTTTAATGTACTCTCAACAAATGTTCATCTTCCAGGGGTAATATTTGACTTTAGCTATCCTGCACAACTAATATTTTTCTTGAATCCAAAAAAGCTAATAGTGGGACCCTTATTTGGGAATCAGAACATTATTGTTAGGCTGTTAGAATGAATTCCTTTTGATATTTACCAATATTCACAAATTTCTGGTAAATAGAATAAGTTAAAGAATATGGTCACTTATGAGCTTGATGTGCTTTTCTTCCTGTAGAGATCCACCCTCATGAAGCATTTCAGGCTCCTGTAGGTTTCTGTGACTTCAGTTACCCATGCTAAACAGTGGTTGATGATGGTAGACGACCTCCATAGTAGAAAAAGGCTCAAGTCATTGGTGACACTTCAGTGCCACCCAGTGGTACCTGAGCACTTGCACAAAGCAGGAGCTAGTAAGGTGACTAAAGAATGATGATTTCATTCCAGTTCACCTCCACTATTTAGTAAACTGGACTTAAACATCTGTGCTTATATCCAAAAGGCACACATGCTTTCCTTCAAGAAAAGCAACTTCCAAGTTATTCCCAGGCCTTAGCAACTGCGGGTAGTTGAATTAAGATGAAGACTGGGTTGCTTTTAAATTTCAGACTGTAGCCCAGTTAGAGACTTACTAATCTTTAGCTATGTCCTTCAAGGAAGATTCTTTTCCACAGCCTCAGACTCAGGGCTGTATCAGAGTCAGAGAGTCGCTCTTCCAGTACACAGAGTAGCTCTTGACTCCGAACACAAGCTACCAAACAAGTCCGGCTTCATGATATCTATCTTCACTTCTGTTGGAGGAAGGGGAGGCTGTGGGGACAGAGGAAGGAGTTGTGCCTAGATTCTCTAGATAAGATGTGCAGAATAAGTGTGGGGAAATATACAAGTTTTCTAGTGAAGTACATGAGAACTATTGGGAAATAAAACTAGAAAGGTGTGTGGAAATAAATGGGAAAAGGCCAGTTTAAATGATGTTGGACTTAATTCTGAAAGGAATAGAGAGTCTTTAAAGATTTTTTTAAGCTTGGGGTTGGGGATGTAGCTTGGTGGTAGAGCAATTGCCTAGTATGCACAAGGGCCTCCAGAGCTGAAAATTAAAAAAAAAAAAAAAAAAAAAAGGAATTGATGCCACTCTTGTGCTATCTTTAAAAATACTCATTCTTGAAATAGTATGAATAGTAAGTTTGATGAAGGAATGATAGCAGGCCAGGATATTAGAAAACCATTGCAAATGAAACATAACAAGGTCCTTGTACAGGGGCCATCACTCAGAATAGAAAACAAAGGACTTCCAGGCCAGTGGTGCATTCCTATAATCCCAGCTGCTCAGGGGGCTGAGATAGGAGGATCCCAAGTTTCAAGGCCATCCTGGGAAACTAAGTGAGAACCTGTCTCAAAAACAAAACGGGCTGGAAATGTAACTCAGTGACAGAATGCTGCCTACTATGCATGAGACCCTGGGCTCAATTGCCATTACTAAAAAATAAATAAATAAAAACCTAATTAAATATAAGAAATAAGAAAAATAGAAGAGTTGAAGATAACTCCAAAGTTGTAGAAAAGGTGTTAATTAGAATTTTTTTAAAAGAGAGAAGGACAGTGAGAGAGAAACAGAGAGAATCAATTTTTTTTTTTGAACAACCTTACAAGATTTTAACAAAATAATATAAAATGTGTATAAAATGTGTAAATATTCTGGATATTGCAATTATCCCCAGGAGTG
>PVKS010053045.1:0-10533 GCA_004027875.1 Aplodontia rufa
CTGGAGGCTGGAAATCCAAGATGACCCAGCCAAACGTGGTGTGGGCCTCCTATTGTATCATAACATAACTTATAAGCAGAAGGATCAGTGGGTACATGGAGTAGAGATGAAACACCAGGAACAACCTCATTGTGTAACAAATACACTTGTAATAACTTATCTAATCCTGTGAAAACTGCATTGATCCCTCCTAATGATTGAATCATCTCTTTAAAATCCTATGACCTTCCACAATCAAATATCAACATGAGTTTTGGGGGGCACAAACCACATTCAAATCATAGCATTTGCACAACTATATATTGATACTAAATTGTGTAGATAGACAAAGTGGGCAAATATCACACCGTGTAAATTATGCCTCAATAAAGCTGCTTTAAAAAAAGAAAAGAGTACATGTGGTATTCTACCGTAGAATAAACAGAAGAAAAAATAAGAAAATACATAATTTTTTTTTTTTACCTTTCCAAAAAGAATCACAGGAAAGGTGATAAATTAGAACAGGGAGAAGTTGTTTACCTGTAATGGGAACATGGTAGTAGAGATGGGGCACACAATGGCACTTCTCCAATATGCCTTTCTGTACAGCTTTTTTTTTTTAAATATGACCTTCTACATACCTATGAATGGGATGAGGGAAATATAATGGGGAATAAACTGAAACAACCAATCCAATTATATTGTAAACGAACAGTATACTCACACAAATGGAAAACAGAAAAAGGAAGAACTAATCCTAGCAATGAATACAATAGTTAACTATATGTCCTCACTTTAGTTCATGGTATGGTAATTTGACAAGGAGAAAATTACAAACAATTCCTGAATGTTTTCCAGAGATTTGTTTTGTGCAGAGGCAAAGAAAGAGCAACTCTAAAACTTAGATGTATTGTGAAAATAAGTAAAAGTGTTGTGGTGACCCAGAGCTCTAACTGGAAAAAATATATATATATATACATAAATGTGAATTAAAAGAAGGTAAGAAAAAAGAAATTATTGCTATGAACTCACTAAAATGTTTATGTTTGCATATATATACTCATGCGTGTCTGTGTATATTTATTTGTATGTATATACGTGTAAACATCATTGCTTTCTCAATTAAAAGGTGAAAGAAACAGATTTGCAAGAAGCATTGAGCATATCTTGCACCCAGATCTTGGTCCCTAATAATTTCCCTATTAAAAGAACTGAACTACTTCATAGAAATAACTCAATTTGAGACTGGTGCAGGTACACACAAGAAAAGTCTGTGTAATCTTTTTCTGCCAGATATGAAGGAAGTACCCAAAATGATGAAGGTTATGACATATCCCAAGAACCAAAGAGCCTGGTATAATGGCTTCACAACCAATGCTTTGGTGCTTCACACAATGTGAGCACCAAAATAATTAAGCACAGTAGTACATTATAAATAGCTGGGGGGAAAAACTGTTTTTCATGAGTCCACACCTATGATCAATATATAAATATCAATAGAAAATAGAAAGGGCTTCTTCCTAAAGTAGAATACCAAGTGCCAAATGGTAAACGTGGAGAGAGTGCTGGAGTTGGAGAACAATTATGCACAGTGAGACATCAGAGTCATGATTAGTTGAAAGAGAATTATCATTATCAATGAATGATGAATCAAGAAGGTAATTTTGGTATGAAGCAGGATATTTGCCTGGACAGATGCATCTTCCCATAATTTGCATATTAGTTGCAAGTAAAAATATAATAATTAAACAGTGGGGAAAATGAGATATCACCACATATGAGTGACCAAAATCAACCAGCTTCCCATTCTCAGTTCCACATGTGAGGTACATGGAAGTGGCCATTCAGTCCTAATGATGAGTAAAAACCAAAAGATTCACTCTTCTTAGATCCATGAGGGAAGTGAGATTACCACAAACGCCACGGGGAAACCTGCAACTCCCCAGATTGGCAAATACAGAGAAATCATGACTTAATAGATCTGAAACACAGAATCAGAAACCTACACAAGAACTAGTGCCCAGGCAGGAAAACCTAGGCACTGTTTGATGAATTGCTAGATGTGGAGTGTAAACATGTCTGAGAGTTAGAATCTCCAGGGGGGCCCTTTAGAGGGCCTCCACATATTTGTGAGTTTCCCCTCCTGGAACTTTACCAGGTTTTCACATGGAATACTGGAAAACAAATCCCTTTGTACTTTCAGAAGAGGGAGGAGAAAGGCATAATTTTGAAATATGGCAGAGCATTCTGTTCTTTCTTCTTAACAAAATGTGTCCTCAGGAGAAACTTTAACCAGAGTATAATCTGCTTGGGTTGTATCAGAGCCCAACTAACTTAGGCAAAGGGAAACAACCAGCTTGAGCCTCCTCCAGCCATCTTGTCCCTTGCAAGGAGAAGAAACTGAAGAAAAAGTTGTGAAATGCACAGTCTAGAGACTCAGGCTTACTAATATAACTAAGGCTCATGCACAGGATTACAGAACACCTCACACCTTAAGACCTTTTAAATCACTTTATCAGTGGCCCATTTACAAAAGTTCTTTTACCCAGTACATAATGTCCATCTACCCAAAAATTGCAACACATACTAGAAAACAACATAGTTTAAAGAAACAGAACAATCCAAATCAGACTCAGATATGGCAGGAATATTGGAATTATTGGACAGGGAAATTAAAACAACTATGATTAATAGGCCAAGAGTTCCAATAGATAAAATTGACAGCAAGTATGAACAGATGGGTAATGTAAGTGGAAAGCTGGACATTCCAAGAAAGGAACAAAAAAAATGCTAGAGATGAAAATCATTGTAAGGGAAAGGAATATGCCTTTGATGGGTGGATTAGTAGACTGGAACACGGCTGCAGAAAGAATCTGAGCTTAATGATATTTTGACAGAAATCTCAAAAACTGTAAAAGAGAAAAAAGGCAGAAAAAAGAAAACCAGAAGAGAATACACAAGAACTGTGAGGCCACCAGTAAAGATATGAATATATTTAATAGAAATGTAAGCAGGAGACGGAAAAAAGAAGAGAAGAAGAAAGAAAAGAATAGAAGAAATATTGGGAAGAATGATGATTGAGATTCTCCTCAAAATTAATATCAGACACCAAAGATCCAGAAATCTTAAAGAACACTAATTAGGATATCTCACACACACACACACACACACACACACACACACACACACACGCATCATATTCAAATTACAGAAAATAAGGAATAGAGAAAAAATCCTGAAAGATGCCAGAAAAAAATAATTTGAAAAATCTTACCTATAGAAGAACCAAAATAAGAATTACATCTCACTTTACTTCAGAAACTATGCAAGCAAGAAAGTGGAATGATACATTCAAAGTGCTGAGAGCAAAGAACTTACTAACCTAGAATTAGTTCTGTTCCTCCAAAATTGTCCTTCAAAAGTAAAGAAGAAATAAGACTTCCTCACACAAGCAAAAATTGAGGGAATTTGTTGCCAATATACCTGCTTTGCTAGAAATGTTAAAAGAAGTTCTTCAAGGAGAAGCAAAATGAGATATCAGAAATTCAGATCTACATAAATAAAGGAAAGCATCAAAGAATGAATAAGTGAAGGAAAAAGGAAAAACTTTCCTCATTCTTGTTGATCTAACAGATTAAAGTTTGCATAAAATAATAATAGCAACGTGTTCTATTGTGTGTGTGTGTGAACGCATAATGAATCACAGCAATGACACATGAGATGACAGGGATTAGTATGATTTCCTTGTAATGTATTTGTACTACCCATAAAGTAGCTTAACGTTATGTGAACATGGATCCAAATCAGCTACAATTATGTACTACAAACACTAGGACAACCACTAAAAAATGATAATATAATTGATATGGCTAAGAAACAAGAGAAAATGGAATCATATCGTATGCTAATTAAAACCAAGAATGGGCAGAAAAAAAGTGCACAACAATAAAATAAAGAAAAAGTTCAACAAATAAAAAGTAAGAAATATGGTAGATAGTAATCCAATTATATCAATAACTCTTTGAACATCCACAGTCTAAATGTACCAATTAATAGATATTGTCATAATGGAACAAAAAATCCATAACTATATATGTATATATGTAGGTTAAAAATAAATAGTTAAAAAATAAATAGTTGAAGAAAGATATACTATGCTAACATTAATCAAAAGAAAGTGAGAATAGCTATATTCATTTCAAACAGAGCTGACAACGGAGTAAAAAAAGTCACCAGGGATAAAGAGGAGCATTACATAATGATAAATGAGTCAATCCCCCAAGAAAAGATAACAGTTCTTAATGCTTATGCACCTAACAATAGAGTATCAAAATGCATGAGGAGGGGGCTGGAGCAGTGGCTCAGTGGTTACAGCAGTTGACGGGAATATTCAAAGACCTGGGTTCAAACCCCAGCACCACATATACAACAAAGTGTCGAAGCAACAAAAGCCACATGAAAAACTAAATAAAATTGATTCTCTCTCTCTCTCTCTCTCACTGTTCCAGTCTCTGCACAAGGAAACAAAACTGACAGAACTAGAAAGAAAAGTAAATGTATCAGTTGGATACTTCAACATTCCTCTCTCAGAAATGGTCAGATCCAGGAGGAAGAAAATCAATAAGTACATAGATGAACTCAACACCATTCATTAATCAACTGGATATAATTGAGATCTATAAACTATTTTATCCAAAGATTTAATCAACAAAACAAAAAGCTGAGTTTAAAAAAAAGAACTATTATTTTATTCAACTTCTGTTCTCTTTTTAATAATAACAACAAAAAATATGTGTATGACAATAACAATAAAAAATATGTGTATGACAGTATGTTTTGAAATATATAAACATTATGGGATGACTAAATTAAACTAATTAACATGTGCACCTCACATACTTTTTGTGATATGTGATGAAAACACCTAAAATCTATTCTCTCAGCAATTTTCAAATACACAATACATTGCTATTGTTACCACGTCCTGCAATCAATCTCTTGAATTTAGTACTTTCATCTAACTAATAATTAGCCATTTTCCAACTCTAGAACTCTCTCCTAATTTATGACTTGGCACTTGGTGTTCTATTTTAAGAGAAGCCCTCCCTATTTTCCACAGTTATTTATGTATTTATCATAGATATGGATCCATAAAAAAGTGTTCTCAATGACTTATAATTTACTACTGTATTTAATTATTTTGGTCTATGGAACAATCAGATCATTCTTGTACACGTGGTTGGAGTTCAAACTAGTATAACCAGACTAGAAAACTGTCAAAATCTACTGAAGTTGTGTCCCCTTCCACACACATATCTATGGTAGATACGTTCTCAAATGTTCTTAGCACCACAAGTCATAATAGTCCTGTGCAGGAAACCACCCAAATGCCCACTAAAAGGAAAATGAATGGATACTGTGGTACCTATACCCAGTACAGCTGTACACAACAGTGAGAATACACAAACTGCAACTCACAGAAAAATGAGAAAACTCACAAGCCTAAAGTTAAACCACACTCAAGGATACCCATAGTGTGTGGTTCCATCTACTATAACAAGAAATTGTCAAAATGAGTTTAGGATGCCATTAAACAGTTGTGGGGTGTGTGTGTGTGTGTGTGTGTGTGCGTGTTTCAAACATGCCAAATTCATTTTTAAAAAGAAAGCAAGGAAAAGTTCGATAATGAAAGAGACTAAAGAGACGTGACCCTTAAATTCAATTCCTGATCAGAATGTATGTGTTGCACAAAAAAGAGGCTATCATTCTAAAGGCTGTCATTAGGTCAATCAATAAAATGGGAATATAGATGGTAGATTAGATAAAAATATTGTATCAATGATGAATTTACTAATTGAGTAACCTAGAAGAAGCAGATACATTTCCAGGCATGTACAACCTACCAAAACTAAATTATGGGTCGAGAAAAGGGCAGTTGAAAAGCAAATCCCACCCCAGTGCTCTCTGGGACCTGACAGGAAGAAACACCGGGATAGCTACCTTCTAGCAAGGAGCACATATTGGAAATGATTCACTGAACAAAGCACAGGTCACTTGGAGATCAATGACTTCAGAGACTTGGGAGTAACAAGTGGAAAAGAGGAACTTGTTCAGACCCATCAGGTCGCCGGTCGCTGGTGATTGCTTGCCCCTCAATTCAACAGCCAGTAAAACTCTGTTCAGCTCACTCTGATCACTTCAACCCAGCAGAGACCAACTGCAAAAAGCTGTATTGGGTGGGTAGCAGGTTCTCTCTGCATTTCTGCTGCAGAGGTGGGGGCAGAGGTCCCTTGCCACCTAGGAGGGGTTCAGACTGCAGCATTTTTCAGACAAACAAGCAGGACTACAGAGCGGGGAGCCTAAGGCAGATCTCACAATCCTGTCAGGACCCTGCACTTTGCAGTTTACAGGGAGAGTGCAAACAGGAGTTCTGCTTGTGCCTAAACTGGCATCTTTGCTCTAGAGGAGAGAACACTGTTCTCCCTTCCAGCCCCAAGTGGCGAGGGTAGCTGTCATTTTGAGTACAAAGTCAAGGTCAGTGGAACTTCGTATCAGACACTCATTACCCACGACCCCAGGGCAAATTCAGTGGGAGCTGAGAGGAGGGCCTGGAGCCAGTGTAGTCTGCAGAACAGTTAAACCTGAGATAATTGGATCGGAGAGTGAAGCAGCTGCCTGCGGACAAACCTTTCCCCTACCCCTCCAAACCAGCAAACCCCTAGACTCTGGGAAAACATTTCAAGACAATTGGTAGGTCTTCACCTGTGATCAGCAGGGCTGCTTCAAGTCCATACATCAGATTTGAATTTTTTTCTTTCTCTTTTAAATGTGTGTGTCTGTGTATAGTAAATGTTGATGTGGACCTGCATTTTCTTTATACTTACTTATTTCTTACCTTTCTCTTGAGCATCTGCTTTACTGTAAATATTAGTATTCACCATGCCAACTGAGGTCAGGGCAGCAAAGCCCACTAGTAGACCACTTCTCTGTTACCCACATCTTCCCTGCTCTCTAGCAAACACCCCTCTATTCTTCTAACCCTCAACATTCCCCAAATGTAATTCCCCCAACTTCTCGCTGTTTCTTTCCTCTTTTTTTCTTTCCATTTCATTTTTTTCTTTTTTATTTTGTCTGTTTGTTCTCTGATTTTTAATTTTTATTTTTGGTAATTTGGAACAGTCTTACAGTAACTGAACATATTGTTTATTCATTCAAATTGAGGGCCTGAATGGAAATCTGTTGTGAATGCCAAATTTGATAATGCTTGGTTGCTTTTAATCCAGTTATAGTCTGATGGTGAATAGTGTTGTTTCTAAAGATTGTTTTTAATCCTATAATTCTGCTCATAGGTGATAATTAATATGGTATCAGCCTTAGAAGGAACAAAATAACCAGGTTAGCACTGATTTTTGTACCCAATGGCTGTTCATACTGTCTCTTCCACCTTAATCTTGTGAGGTATTAGACATCACAAAGACCAATAATTAACTATAGATTGGGAAGACTGCTGTTAATGTCAGCTTCTCAAATTGCACCCAGTACTAGTTACCAAAGAGACAAAAACCCCACAATTCATCAGCATCTCCAACTTAATATACCTTAGAGGGCTCACAGGCCCACTCCCCAGCTGTGAAAAATGAAGACAAAGGGAAGCAATTCTCCCCCTCAAGCCCACAACTCTCCAGCCAAGGAGTCCACAGACAGGGTCCTGGATGGAAGCCTAGAAAAAAGTATCAACGATCTGATTATTAAAACAATCAATGAATTAAAAGAAGAAGTAATGAAGGAAATAAGAGAGCAATTTCAGGAGCTGAGAAACCACTTTGATAAAGAGATAGACGTTCTGAAAAGAGATGTACCAGAGCTCTTTGAATTGAAAAACATGGTCAACCAAATTAAAAGCTCAATTGAACATATTAATACCAGAGTAAACTCAGTGGAAAATAGAACTTCAGCTCTTGAAGATCGAACATCAGACAACGAAGACAGGCTGAGCAATGTTAAGTTGAAGGATGACAGACAAGAAAAAGAAAACTTACTGAGCACGATCAGAACTTCCAAAAAGTTTGGGACAAGATGAGAAGAAATAACATGAGAGTCATGGCGACAGAGGAATACATAGAACAACAAACTAATGGCACAAAGAAACTTCTCAATGAGACTGCCAAAGAAAATTCAGTCCACGTCAGAATTCAAGATGATAATAGGACACAAAATAGACCTAACCAAATGAGAAACTCACTAAGAAATATCACATACAAAATTAAAACAGAGAAACTAAGAAAAAATTTTAAAAGCAATAAGAGAAAAACACCAAATCACGTTCAGAGGCAAACCAATAAGGATTAACTGTGGATTTTTCAGATCAGATAATAAAGGCCAGGAAAGCATGGAATGATATTTTTCAAATATTGAAAGAAAATAATTTTTAGCCAAAGACACCCTGTAAAACTCAGCTTTAAATGTGATGGGGAAATACAACACTTTCACAATAAGTTCAAATCAGCAAGATAAATGAACACAAAACCAGCTCCACAGAGAATACTTAAAGACATACTTCATCCAGAGGAATAAGCAAACAACTCAAAAGCCCATGAACAGAAGAAAGTCAATAATCACATAACTCACCAAAAGATATCCAAGATGGTGCAAAGTACAGCAAAGATCAGAATACTAACACGGAATGTGAATGACTCAGTGCCCAAATCAAAAGATATAGATTAGCTGACCGGATCAAAAAACAAAATCCAACGATATGCTGTTTACAGGAGACACACCTCACAGCTAAAATAGACACAGATTGAAGCTGAAAGATTAGCAAAAAAAACCTACCAGGCTTGTGGCCCAAGAAAGCAAGCTGGTGTTGTGATCCGTATATCTGACAAAGTTGAATTTGACCAAAAATTAGTCAGAAAGAATAAAGAAGGTCACTACATGATAGTAAAAGGAACATATACCAAGAAGACATAACAATAGTCAACATTTATGCCCCCGAATTAAAACCCTTTCATACATGTGGAAAAAGTACTCAAGGACACTAAACCACGTATCAATTTTAACCCAATAACACTGAGGGACTTTAATACACCACTATCAACAGACTGATCATCAAAGTAAAAAATCAATAAAGATATCTCTAACCTAAACAATTCTATCAATTGATTGGACTTAACAGACATTTACAGAATATTCCATTCCAGATCAGCTGAGTTTACCTTCTTCTCAGCAGCACATGAATCCTTCTCCAAAATAGATCATATCCTAGTCCACAAAAAAGCTAATATAATCATATCATATCCTAGTCCACAAAAAGTTAATATAATCCCATGTATTCTGTCAGACTATAAAGGTATGATCTTAGCAATTAACAGTAAGAAAAACAATAGAAAGTACATAAATACTTGGAGACTAAATAATACTCTCTTAAACGAAGAATGGATCAAAGATGAAATGATAATAGAAATCAAGAAATTCTTAGAAATGAATAAGAATGATGGCACAATATATCGAAATCTGTGGGACAATATGAAATCATCCTTGTTTTCTTTTTATATGTATTTTTATTAGTGCATTATAGTTTTACATAATGTTAGGATTAGTTGTCACATATTTCTAGATGCACACAATTCATCAATACAATTTGTTCAATATCCCCCTTCACATCCCTCTACCTCCCTCCTCCCGTCCTCTGATCCTTTGCCTAGTATGAAAGCATTCTTAAGAGATAAATTTATAGCACTGAGTGCCTTCATTGAAAATCAGGAGAGAGACCAAATAAATAAACTTATGCTATGACTCAAGTCCCTACAAAAAGAAGAACAATCCACTCCCAAATCCAACAGAAGACAGTAAATAACCAAGATCAGAGCTAAAATCAATGAGATTGAGAACAAAAAAAATAGAATCAACAAAACAAAGAGTTGGTTCTCTGAAAAATTAAATAAATTTGACAGACCCCTTAACCAACCTCACCAAAAGGAAGAATGAAGCGAAGCAAATCAGCAGAATCAAAGTCGAAAATGGAGACATCACCACTGACTCAACTGAAATCCAGATGATTATCAGAACTTATTTTGAAAAACTGTACTTTACCAAGTTTGATAACCTGGAAGACATAGACAAATTCCTAGCCACATTAAACACCCTCAAATTAACCCAGGAGGACATTAAAAATATAAACAAACCAATCTCAACTAGTGAAATTGAAACAGCAATCGAAAGCCTTCAAAAAAAAAGCAAGCCCAGGAACTGATGGATTCTCAGCAGAGTTCTACCAGACTTTTACAGAAGAGTTGACACCACCTCTCTTAGTAAGCTATTCCATGAAATTGAAAGGGATGGAACCCTCCCAAATACTTTTTTTTTTTAATTTTTATTTTTTGAACAACCTTACAAGATTTTAACAAATCAATATAAAATGTGTATAAAATGTGTAAATATTCTGGATATTGTAATTATCCCCAGGAGTGCCCCCCCAGTTACCCTCCCTTATCCCTCCCTTCCCTTTCCCTTTATAGCTCTAAAAAAAGTATTAGATTATAAAGCATTACATCT